>CAWUFW010021811.1:0-110908 GCA_963921515.1 Calotriton arnoldi | reverse complement strand
ATTGAAGAATGAGTGGCTGTATAAGTGTCTGAATGGATGATTTAGTACGTGAGTGACTGACTCTACAAGTGAGTGATTAAATGTATCTTACTGAATGCATGGGTTAGTGACTAAACTGTGTGAATGTCTGTATCCGTCTGTCTGTTGGTTTGTAAGCGGCTGCATGAGCTTTCTGAATAGCTACATGAGTGTCTACATGGGTTATTGATTGATTGTCTGAGTATCTGTATGGGTGCCTGAGTGTTTGTGTGGGTGGGGTGTTTGTGACTCTGTGCATAGATGTGTGAGTTGGTGATTCACTGGGTGCATGGTTTCAAGAGTGCATCTGTGATGGACTGAATGGGTGGGTGAGTGTGTGTATGGGTGTGTTAGTGATTGAATGTATATCTCAGTGGTACATGTGTGAGTAACTACATATGTGAAAGGCAGTATATATGTGTGTTGGAGTATATAAATGGCTATAAGTGAGAGTGTGTGATTGTGAGAGTGGCTGTATGGATGAGTGTGTACTTGTATCAGTGATTGTATAAGAGCGTAAGAATGTGCTAGTATTTGTATGAGTAAGTGAGCTGGTGTGTGTATAACTGTATAGGTGAGTAAATGGGTGTGTGATTAAGTTTTTTGCATGACTGACTAGGTGTGTGAGTACCTCTATGGATGAGTGGCGGTGTGTGAGTGTTTATATAGGTGTATGAGTGCATATGATAGTCCTGTACTGAGTGACTGTAAGTATGAGTGACTGTACGGGTGAGTGAGTGGATGTGTGTGTAGACCTAAGAATCAGTGAGTGGGTATGTAGTTTTTGGTGTTGGAGTGGCTATGGTTTTGAGAATGGCAGTCTGTAATTTAGAGTGGGTGTATCAAAAGTTATATTAGGGTGTGAGAAGATGCATGAAATTATCACATGGATGATGTCATCAGTGATGTCATCAGTGATGTCATTTGAGATGTCATCAGTGATGTCACTGACCATGTCATGAGTGATGTAATATGTGACGTCATCAGCAGTGCATTGCGGGGGCGCGAGTTATAGTTAGCTGAACTAACTATAACGGGGGAATTTCTATGGTTTTGTACGAGTGAAATGTCCAACTAACTATAACTGTCCCTAAAACCTATGGTTTTTTCAGTGAATTTCAAAGGTTTTTTAAATGCTAATTTCTAACTATAACGTGTCTGAAACCTATGGTTTTTTCAGTGAATTTCAAAGGTTTTTTAAATGCTAATTTCTAACTATAACGTGCCTGAAACCTATGATTTTTTAAGTGAATTTCAAAGGTTTTTTTAAATGCTAGTTTCTAACTATGCCTACAGAGGTAGGACATGTGAAGAAAGAAGAAAAAACGCACAGAAAGAAGCAAAAGATGTGCAGAAAGAACCAACAGAGGAGCAGAAAGAGGCCTTGTTGCAAAATCATCCTGTGCCCACAACTTTTTCAGACGGGTACTGGTGGTAACTGACTCTGACTAACCAGAGCCAGTGCTATGCTAAAAGACACTTAGAATACCGTGAAAACACCTACATACACTAGGGAACACTATGCGTTGGGGTACCCCTGTGATTAGCATGACCTCCTCTGCAAGTCCCTAGTACATAATAGGGCAGGGGATTAAAACTACCTCTTAAAACGCGCTACAGGGCGCGTTTGCACAGTGGTGAAGGGAGGGGGCCTGAGGTGACATGTGTGCAAATGCACCCCGTGGCGCGTTTTAAGTTGCGGGATTAAGTCCCCTTGAATTTTGAGGGTCCCTGGGGCCCAACTAGCCCCCAGGTACCTACAGTTAGGACCACAGAGCTGAGTTGCAGAGAGGCGTTCCGAGGCCACGCACCTTTTTTCACCTCTCTGCAACGCAACTCTGTTGTGCTTACTGAAGGTTCCTGGTGGGCTAGTTGGCCCCCAGGGTCCCTCAGGATTCAAAGGGAATTAATTCCCCAACTTAAAACGCACCACAGGGCGTGTTTGCGCACATGTCACCTGAGGCCCCGCCCCTCCCTTCACCACTGTGCAAACGCGCCCCGTGGTGTGTTTTAAGTTGGGGGATTAGGTCACCTTGAATCCTGAGGGTCCCTGGGGCCCAACTAGCCCACTAGGTACTTCCAGTAAGCACCACAGGCCTGCGTTGCAACGCCTGTAACAAATTGTGCAGTTGTGTTTAGGTAGTGAAGAGGGTCGTGCTGGGGGTAGTGTTTTAGGGTTTAGGGTAGTGCAGTGGTGTTTGTGTAGTGTAGGGGGTCATGCTGGGGGTAGATTTAGGGTTTAGGGTAGTGCAGTGGTGTTTGGGTAGTGTAGGGAGTCGTGCTGGGGGAGTGTTTTAGGGTTTAGGGTAGTGCAGTGGTGTTTGGGTAGTGTAGGGGGCCGTGCTGGGGGTAGTGTTTTAGGGTTTAGGGTAGTGCAGTGGTGTTTGGGTAGTGTAGGGGGTCGTGCTGGGGGTAGTGATTTAGGGTAGTGCAGTGGTGTTTGGGTAGTGTAGGGGTACTGCTGGGGGTAGTGTTTTAGGGTTTAGGGTAGTGCAGTGGTGTTTGGGTAGTGTAGGGGTACTGCTGGGGGTAGTTTTTAGGGTTTAGGGTAGTGCAGTGGTGTTTGGGTAGTGTAGTGGTTCATGCTGGGGTAGTTTTTAGGGTTTAGGGTAGTGCAGTGGTGTTTGTGTAATGTAGGGGGTAGTGTTTTAGGGTTTAGGGCAGTGCAGTGGTGTTTGGGTAGTGTAGGGGGTCGTAATGGGGGGAGTGTTTTAGGGATTAGGGTAGTGCATTGGGTTTTGGGTAGTGTAGGGGGTCATGCGGGGGGTAGTGTTTTAGGGTTTAGGGCAGTGCAGTGGTGTTTGGGTAGTGTAGGGGGTCGTGCTGGGGGAGTGTTTTAGGGTTTAGGGCAGTGCAGTGGTGTTAGGGTAGTGTAGGGGGTCGTGCTGGGGGAGTGTTTTAGGGTTTAGGGCAGTGCAGTGGTGTTCGGGTAGTGTAGGGGGTCGTGCTGGGGGAGTGTTTGAGGGTTTATTGCAGTGCAGTCGTGTTCGGGTAGTGTAGGGGGTTGTGCTGGGGGTAGTATTTTAGGGTTTAGGGTAGTGCAGTGGTGTTCGGGTAGTGTAGGGGGTCGTGCTGGGGGTAGTGTTCTAGGGTTTAGGGCAGTGCAGTGGTGTTTGGGCAGTGTAGGGGGTAATGCTGGGGGTGGTGTTTTAGGGTTTAGGGCAGTGCAGTGGTGTTCGGGCAGGGTAGGGGGTCGTGCTGGGGGTGGTGTTTCAGGGTTTAGGGCAGTGCAGTGGTGTTCGGGCAGTGTAGGGGGTGGTGTTTCAGGGTTTAGGGCAGTGCAGTGGTGTTCGGGCAGTGTAGGGGGTCGTGCAGGGGGTGGTGTTTCAGGGTTTAGGGCAGTGGTGTTCGGGCAGTGTAGGGGGTCGTGCTGGGGGTGGTGTTTCAGGGTTTGGGGCAGTGCAGTGGTGTTCGAGCAGTAAATGGGGTCGTGCTGGGGGTGGTGTTTCAGGGTTTAGGGCAGTGCAGTGGTGTTCGGGCAGTGTAGGGGGCGGTGCAGGGGGTGGTGTTTCAGGGTTTAGGGCAGTGCAGTGGTGTTCGGGCAGTGTAGGGGGTGGTGCAGGGGGTGGTGTTTCAGGGTTTAGGGCAGTGCAGTGGTGTTCGGGCAGTGTAGGGGGTCATGCAGGGGGTGGTGTTTCAGGGTTTAGGGCAGTGCAGTGGTGTTTGGGCAGTGTAGGGGGTCGTGCTGGGGCTGGTGTTTCAGGGTTTAGGGCAGTACAGTGGTGTTCGGGCAGTGTAGGGGGTCGTGCTGGGGCTGGTGTTTCAGGGTTTAGGGCAGTGCAGTGGTGTGTTCGGGCAGTGTAGGGGGTTGTGCTGGGGCTGGTGTTTCAGGGTTTAGGGCAGTGCAGTGGTGTTCGGCCAGTGTAGGTGGTCGTGCTGGGGCTGGTGTTTCAGGGTTTAGGGCAGTGCAGTGGTGTTCGGGCAGTGTAGGGGGTCGTGCTGGGGGTGGTGTTTCAGGGTTTAGGGCAGTGCAGTGGTGTTCGGGCAGTGTAGGGGGTCGTGCTGGGGCTAGTGTTTCAGGATTTAGGGCAGAGCAATGGTGTTCAGGCAGTGTAGGGGGCTTTGCTGGAGGTGGTGTTTCAGGGTTTAGGGCAGTGCAGTGGTGTTTGTGCAGTGTAGGGGGTGGTGTTTCAGGGTTTAGGGCAGTGGTGTTCAGGCAGTGTAGGGGGTCTTGCTGGGGTTGATGTTTCAGGGTTTAGGGCAGTGCAGTGGTGTTTGGGCAGTGTAGGGGGTCAAAGTGGGGGGTGGTGTTTCAGGGTTTAGGGCAGTGCAGTGGTGTTCCGGCAGTGTAGGAGGTCATGCAGGGGGTGGTGTTTCAGGGTTTAGGGCAGTGCAGTGGTGTTCGGGCAGTGGAGGGTGTCGTGCCGGGGGTGGTGTTTCAGGGTTTAGGGCAGTGCATTGGTGTTCGGGCAGTGTAGGGTGTTGTGCTGAGGGGTGGTGTTTCAGGGTTTAGGGCAGTGCAGTGGTGTTCGGGCAGTGTAGGGGGTCGTGCAGGGGGTGGTGTTTCAGGGTTTAGGGCAGTGCAGTGGTGTTTGGGCAGTGTAGGGGGTCGTGCAGGGGTGGTGTTTCAGGGTTTAGGGCAGTGCAGTGGTGTTCGGCCAGTGTAGGTGGTCTTGCTGGGGGTGGTGTTTCAGGCTTTAGTGCAGTGGTGTTCGGGCAGTGTAGGGGGTCTTGCTGGGGGTGGTGTTTCAGGGTTTAGGGCAGTGCAGTGGTGTTCGGGCAATGTAGGGGGTCGTGCTGGGGCTGGTGTTTCAGGGTTTAGGGTAGTGCAGTGGTGTTCGGGCAGTGTAGGGGGTCGTGCTGGGGCTGGTGTTTCAGGGTTTAGGGCAGAGCAGTGGTTTTTGGGCAGTGTAGGCGGTCGTGCTGGGGCTGGTGTTTCAGGGTTTAGGGCAGTGCAGTGGTGTTCGGGCAGTGTACGGGGTAGTGCTGGGGCTGGTGTTTCAGGGTTTAGGGCAGTGCAGTGGTGTTTGGGCAGTGTAGGGGGTCGTGCTGGGGCTGGTGTTTCATGGTTTAGGGCAGTGCAGTGGTGTTCGGGCAGTGTAGGTGGTCGTGCTGGGGGTGGTGTTTCAGGGTTTAGGGCAGTGCCGTGGTGTTTGGGCAGTGTAGGGGCTCATGCTGGGGGTGGTGTTTGAGGGTTTAGGGCAGTGCAGTGGTGTTTGGGCAGTGTAGGGGGTCTTGCTGGGGGTGGTGTTTCAGGGTTTAGGGCAGTGGTTTTCGGGCAGTGTAGGGGGTCTTGCTGAGGGTGATGTTTCAGGGTTTAGGGCAGTGCAGTGGTGTTCGGGCAGTGTAGGGGTCTTGCTGGGGGTAGTGTTTCGGGGTTTAGGGTAGTGCAGTGGTGTTCGTGCAGTGTAGGGGGTCGTGCTGGGGGTGGTGTTTCAGGGTTTAGGGCAGTGCAGTAGTGTTCGGGCAGTGTAGGGGATCGTGCAGGGGGTGGTGTTTCAGTGTTTAGGGCACTGCAGTGGTGTTCGGGCAGTGTAGGGGGTCATGCTGGGGGTGGTGTTTCAGGGTTTAGGGCAGTGCAGTGATGTTCGGGCAGTGTAGGGGGTCGTGCAGGGGGTGGTGTTTCAGGGTTTAGGGCAGTGCAGTGGTGTTCGGGCAGTGTAGGGGTCGTGCTGGGGCTGGTGTTTCAGGGTTTAGGGCAGTGCAGTGGTGTTCGGGCAGTGTAGGGGGTCTTCTGGGGGTGGTGTTTCAGGGTTTAGGGCAGTGGTGTTCGGGCAGTGTAGGGGGTCTTGCTGGGGGTGATGTTTCAGGGTTTAGGGCAGTGCAGTGGTGTTCGTGCAGTGTAGGGGTCGTGCTGGGGATGGTGTTTCAGGGTTTAGGGCAGTGCAGTAGTGTTCGGGCAGTGTAGGGGGTCGTGCAGGGGGTGGTGTTTCAGGGTTTAGGGCAGTGCAGTGGTGTTCGGGCAGTGTAGGGGGTCGTGCTGGGGGTGGTGTTTCAGGGTTTAGGGCAGTGCAGTGGTGTTTGGGCAGTGTAGGGGGTCGTGCTGGGGTGGTGTTTCAGGGTTTAGGGCAGTGGTGTTCGGGCAGTGTAGGGGGTCTTGCTGGGGGTGATGTTTCAGGGTTTAGGGCAGTGCAGTGGTGTTCGGGCAGTGTAGGAGGTCTTGCTGGGGGTAGTGTTTCAGGGTTTAGGGCAGTGCAGTGGTGTTCGGGCAGTGTAGGGGGCGTGCTGGGGGTGGTGTTTCAGGGTTTAGGGCAGTGCAGTGGTGTTCGGGCAGTGTAGGGGGTCGTGAAGGGGTGGTGTTTCAGGGTTTAGGGCAGTGCAGTGGTGTTCAGGCAGTGTAGGGGGTCGTGCTAGGGTTGGTGTTTCAGGGTTTAGGGCAGTGCAGTGGTGTTCGGGCAGTGTAGGGGGTCGTGCAGGGGCTGGTGTTTCAGGGTTTAGGGCAGTGCAGTGGTGTTTGTGTAGTGTACGGGGTCATGTTTTAGGGTAGTGCAGTGGTGTTTGGGTAGTGTAGGGGGTCGTGCTGGGGGTAGTGTTTTAGGATTTAGGTTAGTGCAGTGGTGTTTGGGTAGTGTAGGGGGTCGTGCTGGGGGTAGTGTTTTAGGGTTTAAGGTAGTGCAGTGGTGTTTGTGTAGTGTAGGGGGTCGTGCTAGGTGTAGTGTTTTAGGGTTTAGGGTAGTGCAGTGGTGCTTGTGTAGTGTAGGGGGTCGTGCTGGGGGTAGTGTTTAGGGTTTAGGGTAGTGCAGTGGTGTTTGTGTAGTGTAGGGGTCATGTTTTAGGGTAGTGCAGTGGTGTTTGGGTAGTGTAGGGGGTCGTGCTGGGGGTAGTGTTTTAGGATTTAGGTTAGTGCAGTGGTGTTGGGGTAGTGTTTTAGGGTTTAGGGTAGTGCAGTGGTGTTTGTGTAGTGTAGGGGGTCATGCTGGGGGTAGTGTTTTAGGGTTTAGGATAGTGCAGTGGTGCTTGTGTAGTTTAGGGGGTCGTGCTGGGGTAGTGTTTTAGGGTTTAGGGTAGTGCAGTGGTGTTTTTGTAGTGTAGGGGGGTCATGTTTTAAGATGCAACGCTCCAATACCTGACCAGTCTGCACTACATAAAACTGCAAAAAACTAAAAATAAAAAGTGTTTTGCACACTTTTGTCATTGGGCTATATGTGGGCTACATCTGGGTAATATTTGTGCTACATTTGGGCTCTTTTTTCACTGGTGGCCATCTTGGAAGACTTCTTTGTTATGAAGTTTCCTAATTTCCTCATTTACTGCAGTCTCCTCAGTAGGAAATGCTTTCAGTTTTTACTTTGATTCCATCAAGAAGGCATTCAGATGTGTCACACATTTGCCATAAATTCAGAATGTTAGCACTCTAGTTGTTCATTAGATCACTGTAGTAAAGCTACTGCTCACCAAGGAGTTAACTGGAAGTCTACTGCTGGTATTGAAAGTGATTGTTTCAGTCTGCATGTCAGAATTTTCTAATGAAATAGAAGAGGATTTGAGATCTCACTTAAAACATGCACTAAATTTTCTTTTGCAGCACTAACCATAATTTCTATGGCAAAATGAACCCCCTCATTTTGTTCCTTTTTAAATTAAATGTTTTAAGTGTTACCAGTTTATTCCAATCAAGATGGCTTCAGGTGTGCCATACTTTTGTCATAAGTAAGGCTGTTAGCACTCTAGTTGTTCTTTAGAACACTCTGGGAAGCTGCAGTAGAACACAAAGGCATCAACTGACAGGCTGCTCCTGTTGAAATATAACAGGAAGATATTTGAGATCTCACTTAAAACATGTCCTAATTTTTCTTTCTACAGCACTAACCATAATTTCTATGGCAAAATGAACCCCCTCATTTTGTTCCTTTTTAAATTAAATGTTTTAAGTGTTACCAGTTTATTCCAATCAAGATGGCTTCAGGTGTGCCATACTTTTGTCATAAGTAAGACTGTTAGCGCTCTAGTTGTTCTTTAGAACACTCTGGGAAGCTGCAGTAGAACACAAAGGCATCAACTGACAGGCTGCTCCTGTTGAAATATAACAGGAAGATATTTGAGATCACACTTGAAACATGTCCTAATTTTTCTTTCCAGAGCACTAACCATAATTTCTATGACAAGATGAACCCCATCATTTTGTTCCTTTTTAAATTAAATGTTTTAAGTGTTACCAGTTTATTCCAATCAAGATGGCTTCAGGTGTGCCATACTTTTGTCATAAGTAAGGCTGTTAGCACTCTAGTTGTTCTTTAGAACACTCTGGGAAGCTGCAGTAGAACACAAAGGAATCAACTGACAGTCTCTGCCCTTGTTGGATGTACATGTTTTACTGAGAATGTCAGACTTCATTCTCACATGACTGAGAAAGATAATGTGAATTTACAGAAAATATGCTCTCATTTTAGCTTCTGGAGCACCTTCCAAAACTCTATGGGACAAGCATGTGAAAATAGTTTTCTCTCAAACATGATTCATGATATCCCAGTAGAAGGTTTTTCACAGGGTAAAATCACCTTAGAACACACCACAATTCCTGAAATTAGTATGGTACCATCAACAAATGAATTCTAATGTAACTAAAGTCTGTTAACACCCTTTTTAGTTCTCCTTTTGGTAACCCTCAAAATCTTCGATTCACTACAATGCATTTCAATGGGGTACTATCATTTATATTGGTCCCAAGATGGCTGCCAGCAATTCCAGGATGAAGTGCTGACAGCCAATCAGATCTCACGATGACATGTGTGGTTAGGCTCCGCCCAGATATATATGTGTTTTTACTTTTGATTTTCTCAGCAACTACTGAACGGATTTACACCATTTAACAAAAAGGGTTCTTTCTGAACCAAGAACTACCTCTTTGCCAAATTTGGTGTAATTCCGTTCAGCAGTTCGGGCTGTAGCCGTGTCTAAAGTTTCCTATGGGAAAATGAATGGGGAAAACACGTTTTGGGACCCCCCTTTTTTCTCGGCCCCGCTTGACGAATCACCCTGAGACTTTCAGGGTAGGAGCGGACCGGAGCGGGCCATAAAGTTTGAAAATTTCGCGAAGATTCGTCAACCGACGCAAGAGTTATTTCAAATAGAATGTCGCGGATTTCCTATGGAA
This sequence comes from Calotriton arnoldi, assembly GCA_963921515.1. NCBI lineage: Eukaryota > Metazoa > Chordata > Amphibia > Caudata > Salamandridae > Calotriton > Calotriton arnoldi. The sequence continues at coordinate 101,856 of CAWUFW010021811.1, read as the reverse complement.
AATAGGTCCTAACTATAACTATCTACTGGCGACCGCCAGTAGATAATATATATACATATATATATATATATATACATATATATATATATATATATATATATATATATATATATATATATATATATATATATATATATACACACACACACACATACACATATATAGATATACACATATATATATATATATATATAATATATATATATATATTATCTACTAGCGGTCGCCAGTAGATAGTTATAGTTAGGACCTATTTTCCATAGGAAATCCGCAACATTCTATTTGAAATAACTCTTGCGTCGGTTGACGAATCTTCGCGAAATTTTCAAACTTTATGGCCCGCTCCGGTCCGCTCCTACCCTGAAAGTGTCAGGGTGATTCGTCAAGCGGGGGCCGAGAAAAAGGGGGTCCCAAAACGTGTTTTCCCCATTCATTTTCCCATAGGAAACTTTAGACACGGCTACAGCCTGAACTGCTGAACGGAATTACACCAAATTTGGCAAAGAGGTAGTTCTTGGTTCAGAAAGAACCCTTTTGTTAAATGGTGTAAATCCGTTCAGTAGTTCCTGTGAAAATCAAAATGAAAATCACATATATATCTATGGTCGCGTCGGATTCGCGCACCCTGAGCGCACCCTGCGCGCACCGTCCCGATCACGAGCTGCATGTTAATTGGCTTTCAAGTGGCTGTCAACACTCCAAATCAGGAAGTGTTGGCAGCCATTTTATCCTCGGTAGAACCGAGGGACAGAAACAAGTGCGCAAAGCGCAAAAGGGGGCAGGGTAGAAACACCCTGACCCCTAGGTCTGCTCAGGGGTCCCACAAGGACCCCTGGGTAGAAAAAAGCATTTTTTTTTAAATCGGCAGGATGCACTCAGGGTGCGCGGATCCTGCCGATTCAAAAAAACCCAGAAGAAACAAGTGCGCAAAACGCACAAAGAGGGCAGGGTAGAAACACCCTGACCCCCTAGGTCTGCTCAGGGGGTCCCACAAGGACCCCCTGGGTAGAAAAAAGCATTTTTTTAAAAAAAAATCGGCAGGATGCGCTCAGGGTGCGAGGATCCTGCCAAAAAAAAAAATCGAAGCGCGGTCTCCGGCGCTTCGATGTTAATTGCCCCCGGGTGGGCCAAGTCCCGGGGGCATGGTGGGGGGTTTAAATTTAATGTGGGGGCCTCTAAGGCCCCCAAGCCCGGGGACCGCCACCCCCGGGGCTTTCAAAGATAATGGTGCGGGAGGGCTCTTGGCCCTCCCGCAGCCCCGGGGACCACCAACCCCCGGGGCTTCTTTTTAAAAAATTATTTTGACCTGTGTGGGGGCTCCAGCCCCCACACACCCCGAGACCGCCACCTCCCCGGGGCACTAAAGATTTGAATATGGGGGTCCGTTACTGACCCCCAAAGCCCCGGGGACCACCACCTCCCCGGGCTGTGAAATTGTTGGGAGGGGGGCCGCGCGGCCCCCCTCCTGGAGCCCTTGATGGCCCTGGGGACCGCCACCCCCAGGGCCGGCTCCTGCAGTGTCCCGGGGTGCCTACCCCGGGACACTGTAGTTTGCTATGACAGGACGGGAGCCTCGCGGCTCCTGTCCTGTCATAGCAAACTTAGTTTGCATTTTGAAAGAGAGGCAGGAAACCTGCTCTCTCTTTCAAAATGCAAACAATTGCTTTCCACATGGGGAGCAGCATGTTAGCTGCTCCCCATGTGGAAAGCAATGCCGGCTCCCGTAGGACACGGGGAGCCGGCGGGACTGTGGGGGATTGGGGACCCCCACAGTCCCCAACCAGAGGCCAGGCCCCGGGGGATGGGGTCCCGGGGCCATAAGTGGCCAGGGAGGGGGCCACGCAGCCCCCTCCCCAAATTAAAAAAAAATTTAAAAAAAAAAAGGGCAAGGCCGGCCCGAGGGATGGGGTCCCCGGGGCCTTAAATGGCCTGAGGAGGGGGCCACGCAGCCCCCTCCAAATTTAAAAAATAAAAATCGAGGGCATGCCCCGGGGTTGGGGTCCCCGGGGCCAATACAGGCTCAGGGAAGGGGGCCATGCGGCCCCCTTCCCGTTTTTTTTTATTTAAAAAAAAACAAAATTGCTCAGGCCCCGGGGGATGGGGTCCCCGGGGCCAAAAGTGGCCAAGGGAAGGGGGGCCACGCAGCCCCCCTCCCATTAAAAAATTAAAAAAAAAAAAAAAACGACCGGCATTGTGCCGGAGGCCCCGCCCCCCTCCCACCAGTACTCTGCAAACGCGCCCCCTGGCGCGTTTTAAGAAGGGAAGTAATTCCCCTTGAATACTGGGGGTCCCTGAGGCCAACTAGCCCACCAGGAACCTCCAGTATGCGCCAGGGGCTGCGATGCAGAGAGGTGTACAGAGGCCACGCCCCTTTTTACACCTCTCTGCAACGCAGCTCTGTGGCGCTTTTAGAAGTACATGGTGGGCTAGTTGGACTCCAGGGACCCTCAGGATTCAAGGGGACTTAATCCCCCAACTTAAAACGCGCCACGGGCGCGTTTGCACATTGGTGAAGGGAGGGGCGGGGCTTCAGGTGACATGTGTGCAAACAGGCCCCGTGGCGCATTTTAAGATGGGGAATTAAATCCCCTTCAATCCTGAGGGTCCCTGAGGGCCAACTAGCCCAACAGGTACGTCCAGAAAGCGCCACAGAGCTGCATTGCAGAGAGGTGCAAAAGGGGCGTGGCCTCTGAACACCTCTCTGCAACGCAGCTCCTGGCGCATACTGGAGGTACAGGGTGGGCTAGTTGGACCCCAGGGATCCTCATGATTCAAGGGGACTTAATCCCCCAACTTAAAACGCGCCACGGGGCGCGTTTGCACAGATGTCACCTCAGGCCCCGCCCCTCCCTTCACCATTGTGCAAATATTCCTCTAAAATCAGCCGAACTACGAATTCCTATTTACTCACCTGTTATCAGGAGAGACCTCAGTGCTGCATCTTTCAGCCCAGTACTGATCCTGAAAAGTAATTTTAACCGTACTTACCAGTAACTTGAATTTCCTTCCATAGGCTAACATTGACTTGTTTCACTTGGAAATTCTTCTAAGTGTGGAGTTTTGGAACTTTATAATATTCCTCTAAAATCAGCCGAAATACGAATTCCGATTTACTCACCTGTTATCAGGAGAGACCTCAGTGCTGCATCTTTCAGCCCAGTACTGATCCTGAAAAGTAATTTTAACCGTACTTACCAGTAACTTGAATTTCCTTCCATAGGATATCATTGCCTGCTTTTTGATGAAAAAGTTTCTAAGTGTCGATTTTTGAAACATACAAATATTCCTCTAAAATCAGCCAAAATACGAATTCCGATTTACTCACCTGTTATCAGGAGAGACCTCAGTGCTGCATCTTTCAGCCCAGTACTGATCCTGAAAAGTAATTTTAACCATACTTACCAGTAACTTATATTTCCTTCCATAGGGATCCATTGTCTGGTTTTCAGCAGAAAATGTTCAAATTGTTGATTTTCACAAACTACAAATATTCCTTAAAAATCGCCTGTATGACTTAAACACATTCTTTCAACTGTTTACAGGAGATGCACCAGTGCTGGATCCAGGATCCACCACTGAGTAAGAAAAAGTAACGATAACACTACTTACCTGCTAAGTGAATTTCCTCCCATAGGATAACATTGGTGATTCTATGTGAAAAAGTTTCTAAGTGTCAACTTTTAAAATACAATAATATTCCTTAAAAATCACTACTGTAACCAAAACGCTTTTACTCAACTGTTTACAGGAGATGTCCCAGGACTGAATCTAGGATCCAGTCCTGTGGTTAGAAAAGTAATCCATAAAGTAACTAATTGCATTTAACTAGAAATTCACATTGAGGTCAATGTTGCATTGTGTTTGAAATTGTGTTGCCCATTGCAACAACTGTAACTACTGTACTTAAAACTCTATTGCCTATTTGCAAACTATTTAAACTAAAGTAATTCATTCTGAGAAAGTATATTTTGTAATGTAATGTATAATGTAATTACAATGTAATTTAATAAATAAAATATCTAAAAATAAATAGTTTTAAAAAATGTAGTAAATCAGTATCAAAAAAATAAATATAACAATTAATACATTTAAAAATTGTCATTTACAAAACCTTTGAAATTCACTGAAAAAACCATAGGTTTTAGGGGCGTTATAGTTAGAAATTAGCATTTAAAAAACCTTTGAAATTCACTGAAAAAACCATAGGTTTCAGGCACGTTATAGTTAGAAATTAGCATTTAAAAAACCTTTGAAATTCACAGAAAAAACCATAGGTTTCAGACACGTTATAGTTAGAAATTAGCATTTAAAAAACCTTTGAAATTCACTGAAAAAACCATAGGTTTTAGGGACAGTTATAGTTAGTTGGACATTTCACTCGTACAAAACCCGTGAAATTCCCCCGTTATAGTTAGTTCAGCTAACTATAACTCGCGCCCCGCAATGCACTGCTGATGACGTCACATATTACATCACTCATGACATGGTCAGTGACATCACTGATGACATCACTGATGACATCTCAAATGACATCACTGATGACATCACTGATGACATCATCCATGTGATAATCTGATGCACCTCCTCACACCCTAATATAACCTTTGATACACCCACTCTAAATTACAGACTGCCATTCGCAAAACCATAGACACTCCAACACCAATAACTACATACCCACTCACTGATTCTTAGGTCTACACACACACATCCACTCACTCACCCGTACAGTCACTCATACTTATGGTCACTCAGTACAGGACTATCATATGCACTCTTACTCCTATATAGACACTCAAACACCGCCACTCATCCATAGAGGAACTCACACACCTAGTCAGTCATGCAAATAATTAAACACACTGCCATTTACTCACCTATACAGTTATACACACACCAGCTCACTTAATCAAACAAATACTAGCACATTGTTACGCTCTTATACAATCACTGATACAAGCACACACTCATCCATACAGCCACTATCACAATCACTCACTCTCGCTTATAGCTATTTATATACTCCAACACACATATATACTGCCTTTCACATATGTAGTTACTCACACATGTACCACTGGGACATACATTCACTCACTAACACACTCTTACACACACTTACCCACCCATACAGTCTATCACAGATGCACTCTTGAAACCATCCACCCAGTGAATCACCCACTCACACATCTATACACAGAATCGCACACACCCCTCCCACACAAACACTCAGGCACCCATACAGATACTCAGACAACCATTCAATAACTCATATACACACTCATGTAGCTATTCACAAACACATGCAGTCACTTACACAGCAACAGACGGATACAGACATTCACCCAGTTTAGTCACTAACCCATGCATTCAGTAAGATACGTTAAATCACTCACTTATAGAGTCAGTCACGCACCTACTAAATCATCCATACAGACACTTATACACCCACTCATTCTTCAATACGTCTTATCCGATATATATTAAAAATATTTAAACTTTAGAGAAACACACAGTCACTGCATGATGTCATCAGTGATGTCATTTGAGATGTCATCAGTGATGTCATCAGTGATGTCACTGACCATGTCATGAGTGATGTAATATGTGACGTCATCAGCAGTGCATTGCGGGGGCGCGAGTTATAGTTAGCTGAACTAACTATAACGGGGGAATTTCACGGGTTTTGTACGAGTGAAATGTCCAACTAACTATAAATGTCCCTAAAACCTATGGTTTTTTCAGTGAATTTCAAAGGTTTTTTAAATGCTAATTTCTAACTATAACGTGTCTGCAACCTATGGTTTTTTCTGTGAATATATATATATATATACACATATATATATCCGATTATCCCCACATCGTTCGAACGTAAGAAAAGGCGCACTCAGGATTTCTTATGAAGTTTTTAAGTATTTATTGACTGACGCGTTTCGACAGCACGGTCTTTGTCAAAGTCATACATTGACCCGGAAGTGGCAATTCATTTTAAAGCATTTCCCATGTATTTTAGACATAAAAGAAACATGCACAAACAAGGGGGAGAACTGATTCAAATTAAAAAACAGACTCAGATCACATGATTAGCATCTATTATACAAAACGCTAAATTAAAGTGACACTCAAATTGTGATTTATGTTGTGGTGCATAACACTTTTCATAAATTAGGCACTCAGAGTGAGAGACTTGGTCAAATTAAAAAGCAAGTGCACCACAACATAAATCACGATTTGAGTGTCACTTTAATTTAGCGTTTTGTATAATAGATGCTAATCATGTGATCTGAGTCTGTTTTCTAATTTGAATCAGTTCTCCCCCTTGTTTGTGCATGTTTCTTTTATGTCTAAAATACATGGGAAATGCTTTAAAATGAATTGCCACTTCCGGGTCAATGTATGACTTTGACAAAGACCGTGCTGTCGAAACGCGTCAGTCAATAAATACTTAAAAACTTCATAAGAAATCCTGAGAGCGACTTTTCTTACGTTCGAACGACGTGGGGATAATCGGATATTTCAGCGGGTCCAGCGCCTGCCTGTCTGCACCAACCCCGACTGGTGGATGTAATCAGAAGAAAGGCTGGACTACTGGTTACATATATATATATATATAAATATATATATATAAATATATGTATATATCAGAAAAACAGGTGCCCTATGCACAAGAGCGCACTCGAGTCAGCGCCGGTCTGTGGCAAACCTTTATTCAGGGAAAACAGTAAGCAAGCTGTAAGTCAATGAATCCATATGCTGTGTAATTCACGACGCGTTTCGGGCAGAACGCCCTTCTTCTTGGTGTATCACAGTCACATAACAGCATCACGCAGCTGTCTCTATTTCTGCCCTCCAATGGGCCAATCAAGAGAGTTTTCAGTCCCAGATGCATTCTGGGACTTACAGTGCGTGTAAAATTTCCTGGCCACAATATCATCTGCTGCAATAGTTGGGATCAAACCCTGGATGGGCCCCACATGAATGCTCCTGTTCATAATCCTCCCAAACGATGCTCCACGGAACCCGGCAAATGCCGAGTCCCTCGGCCCCCTTTCCAATCCTCGGGGTGGTGCTGCTCTCCGCGGCTGGGCGGCCGTGAAAACATCAGAAAAACAGGTGCCCTATGCACAAGAGCGCACTCGAGTGAATAAAGGTTTGCCACAGACCGCTGACTCGAGTGCGCTCTTGTGCATAGGGCACCTGTTTTTCTGATATATATATATATATCTTCGCTCCATTGCACCTTGCCAGCTCACTCACGGACAGGTGCTTTTAATCGTGGAGGTGCGTCCGTGAAAATAAATGTCCGCTCAAATCTCTCGTAAATCGTGTCCAAGAAAGAAGCACTCACGGGGGTTTATTCTCAATATCCGTCAATGTTTATTGAGGAGCAAACATGACGCGTTTCGGCATCCGCCTTACTCTAATGTTCCTCAATAAACATTGACGGATATTGAGAATAAACCCCCGTGAGTGCTTCTTTCTTGAACACGATTTACGAGAGATTTGAGCGGACATATATATATATATATATATATGTGTGTGTATATAGTTCCACAGCGGTAAACAAATTGAGGTACACCGTCAAACAGGAGAGCACTATATATATAAAAACATTAGTTATTTATAGTTTTCAAAAGTGAAAGAAAGTTAATTTAGTTTAGCATTAGTTTCTATGAGGTACTAATTGAAGTTGTGTCCTACATTATTTTCTATTGGAGCGTGTTGCAGTACCAGTGTTTGGTCATATGTGGCGCTAGAGTAACAGCAGGTCTGAGCTGGAGTACATTTACAACTGTTTTGTGTCTTTTTGGTTGTAAAACTATAGAGTTGCAGTTTGTGAATAGCAATGGACTTAATCTTTTGTTGGTGGGTGCACAACCTCCCCTAAACCCCTCTTTACCTCTCCCTAAACCCCTCCTTACTCCTTCCCTAACCCCTCCCATTTTGTAGTAAGTATTCTCTATTTTCCAGCCACTTCTCCGTCCCTCTCACATTTACTTCTAAAAAGTAAACCTACTTATATGGCAATCTCAACTATCCGGGTGCAACCCTCTACAAATAAAGGTTTGGAGAGGTGGCGTCATAGACTTAGACCTGTTGGTTTGTAAATAGTATTTTATAGAACATTAGTAGTACTATTGAAGTACTACTAACGTGCAACAAAACCTACTACAAAATGTAGTTTGTCTATAGGCCCCACTATATATAGATATACATATATACAAACATACAAATAATATTAGTAAAACCAAATGGTCTTGGCTAACGCCAGACGTAAAAGCACCCTGTATAACCTTTGGAGGTGCCTTGAAGAGCCTTGAAATCCACCCACGGCGCAATAGTTCAAACTGCTAAATCCATTTATGTCCATGTACTTATTTATTGCACCCAACCGCCCATGCACAGCAAGGGCAGATGAACACCTATTCATGCAGGTTCCTGCCTTCCATTTATCGTGCAGCTATTTAGTGAGTTGTGTGTTTTCACGTGTTTGGCCGCAGGAGATCCTGCTGTTTCTACCTTCCCACTCTCTTCCTGTGCCTGCTCCCCAGATGGGCGGCGAGGATCACTGTATATTCCAGTCTGTGCCCGGAGCTCGACACCTGAACTGTCTGCCACACGTCTCAGATCATTTCTATAACCACGTTTGCATGAGAAAGTGCAGGGTAGAGGGAAGGAAAGAGCGCCGGGTGAAGGCGAAGGCCGCTCCAGATAATGATCCTTATTGGTTTCTACCTTTCTGCAAATTGTTTAGCCTCGCGCTGCCTCCTGGCAATTTGCATAACACGTCCACCCAGGCTGCTTAGCGCTACGTTCCTCTCTGTTCCAAAATGTGCCGCCTGTCTCAAGCTTGCTGTAATCTAATTGTTTCCCAGACAGCTAAATTATGGATTTGAGTCACTCACTGTCTTGACTTCTTGCACACAGTGCTGCTGGAATGAGTCACCGGTGAACACAATTTCCATATTATATCCGGAGGAATTAAATAATAAGTGCATAACCTCTGAGATGGACATGACACTGGAAGGCAGGCTGCGCAGTAAGGTTTGGCAGACAACAGAAAACTTTATTGGCAGGTGGAGGGGTAGAGACAGATGGACAGATATTAAGAGAGAGAGAGAGAGAGAGAGAGGGGGGCGTGCAGACAGACATAATTTTTTTTAGGGCAGGTAGAGAGACCGACATAGAAGACAGAACCCTTTGTACGAGGACAGGTAAAGGGATAAAAGCAGCTGCACATCAAAACTGAAATATAACCAGACAAAGCACAGACTTCAACATCCTTATAAAAAGACAGCTGGAAGTATAGAAGCAGACAGTTCCGCAAACGAGGTAGATGTTAGGTGGGAAAACAGCCAGAGGAACTTTACAGAAAGACAGATAGAACATCAGGACGAAAGCAAAAGCTTTGCAGAAAGCTTTGGAAATGTGACTGGTCTCATCTCATAGGCTATGGACCTACAGTGAGAAGTGAGGGCTTTATTTGTGCCTCTGACGTCTCACGCTGAGGTGCATTGCTTCTCCTTTCATTGCAAGCAGCCCCTGGCACAGGGAGGCCTTCTAGTACAGGACCACACTATTAATGAAAGAGTGCATAAGTGGCTGCTGCCTATGTGAGAAGGAGCCTCTGCCATGCACTGACCATCTTCTAAAGTAGGCACTTACCTCCTTCTCCCTCTGCTCGCCTCTCACCTGTGTTCACCAGCACAAAGTGCACAATGAACAAACAGGCTATTTTGTGAGCTAACCACTGAAAGGAATGAGGTACATTTCAGGATGCCTCTTTTGGCAGCTACAGTTGTACTTATATATGAACATCTTGCATCTGATTCAATCATATTTAGTATATTATATGGTGAGGCTAGTACAACCTCCTACTCACTCCGGAAACTGCAGTTCTATAGCTTGGATGGTGCTGACTATGTATTTTTGCATGGTCATCCATCTTGTGGGGCTGCTGCTGCCTGAAGTAACACATAACTGTTTGTTAATATATAAATATTCCCAAATATCACTGCCCATTGCTCTCAGGGGAAGCAGCGCTGGAATACCAGATCCATGCACAGAAGCTGCTTTATTGCCCCGCCCTGTCATGACAGATGTGTTGCGGGCCATGGAACAAACCAGGTAGCAGTTTGAAGGGTATTTAGACAGGATATCGGAATCAGGAATATTTTGGACCAAAATATTGTGTCAGGAACATCGAGGACACAAATATTGTGAAGGAAAGTTGCTATGTGTAAGCAAAGTTTTACTATATATGCACCATGATGATATATATACCTTCAAGGTACATAGATGTGGAGTTAAGAATAGTACATTTATACTTGCCTATTTGCACTTACCTTCTTGATATTTTGGTCCTCGATATGTTTGACACGATATTCAGTCCACACTATATTTCTGTTTCTGACATCCTGTCAGTGATCCCCTGAACATCCATCCAACTCCTGTTTTTGGGACTCCAGTTGGCCTGAAGCTGTAAAAGGAGAATGCAAAAGACTGCAGAAGTAGCTCACTAAATGATCATCGCATGTGCAGTTTGGCTACAGTAGGAATGAGAGACAGTTCCACTTTAATTGTAATTAGTTTAAAATTGATTATGGACTTGAACGTGTGCACTTAACTCTTTACTGGCATACTTCTTCGGAAACGCTTCTTGTTTCAAACACTGCATGAAGGAAGTAAGGGAATGGGTGAGTGACAACAGAAATTATTGAGGTCAGTGTTAGGCATGCCTTTGGGTCCACCCGCTTGGTTCTAGGACATTGCACATTATATTAAACACAGACCAAAGCAAAAATCCTGGGACCCAGACTTTTCTGTCCCTCTCTCTTGGATCAGAAGTGATAGGAGTTCAGGTTTTCTCAACTATAGTGTTTGACAAACCCGTGGCCTTGTCTCACTCCAGCTGGCCATATATCTGCACATACAATCGAAATTCAACTATGTTGAAGACTAATGAATGCCCATAACTAATTCTCCACAATTGTTGACGCAGTGTCAACATCATTTATTTGCGCTTAATGATATTTTAACCTGTAACACGCATAACCATTATTTACATGTGTGGACACATTATTTTACATATAATTTTATATTTATATTTAGCAAATTGAGTGAACAATATGGCTTTGATTAACTATAGTTGGAATATGCATATTTTAGCATTGACACGAGTGGTTCTGGGTGCCTGACTCCATATTAGCGTTGCATTTCTGCTTGCTGTGCATTACTCTCTTTCTGTTTCAGGAACCAGAGTCACTGTGTTCTTGTTACAAATGTTATTCTTCATTTAGCTTACAGTTTGAAGGTCGTAGTGTAGCAATTACCTGGTTTAGACAATGATTCTCAGCACATGCATGGTTCGGAGACAGAGGAGGTGAATACTCGTTGTGAGATATTGTGAAGGCCATGATAATGGAAGAATTTGGCATTATATTATCCATGAGAAGCAGGCTGACACCAAGTACAGCGGGAACACTGATTTTGATTGGTTCTTACTCGGTGAGAACCTGTAGAGTGCATCTCTTTGATTTAATTTCACGTTTTAACTAAGAGAATTCCAAAATGGCACAAGTCTTATGCCCCTCAAAAGAGCCTGTGGGTCAGCTAGGGGTGTGTTTAGGGAAATTAGCAGTCTCCCCCTCCTAATTTACAACAAACTGGTTCTGGGACCAGCTCCCCTTCCTCCGCTTCCTCCTTGGCTGGTGCCTAATCAGCAATAGAGGTCCTAAAGTTCAAAGGCTTTCCTCCCTCACGCTTCCATTTACCCTTGACTGTGCCTCTAAAGTAAATTACATTCCCAAACCACCTGCTCTTCCTGGGCTACCAGGTTTCACATACCTCACCCCAGCCCATCCTGTCACCAGGACTATGCCATTGTCTTTAGGAGCAGCTTTCACATCTCAATAGGGCAAAGCACTGTAAGGGCATTTGCTGGCTTGCTAATGCAAATTAGCCTCCAGGAGCTTTAGACAGGAAAATAGTAATTCATGAAAAGTTACTTTTCCTTAATATTTATTTAAAAAGTCTAACTTCACCATTGTACTATATTTTTTGTAAATATTAAAAATAGTGGTTGAGCCACTTCTCTAGTTTGTCCCGAACCAGAGATAGCAAAAACAATATATTAATCTGCGCTACTTTTCCTGGGAGGACAGCTAGAGCCCCCACAATGAAAATAGTTTTTGGGGGCTCATCACTGTAAGGACATATCAACAGCAAACATCTACATACCCTATTTTCAAATATTTGGATTCTCAGCTATAGGAAGAGCGGTAGCTGTCAGTTTAAACTGGGAGACAAAGATTAGGATAACACAAAAGATGGAGTTCAATGGGGTCCCACATCGGGGCATCTCTCGAGTCAAATAGATAAAAGGATAACTGTGATATATGAAAGGTTAGGCCATATAATGTCACATACAGAAGCCTCAGGCCCCCCGCAGTGGTGTCAGCCAGTAGTCAGCTTGCTCGAAAGCTTGGTTTATGGCAACTTTCGATATAGGATCATAAGTCAGCCTCCATCCCAGAAGTAGAAGGCGTATAACTCTTAGGGGAGGCATCCACAGAACATAATTCAGGACCCTACCCCATAGTAAAAAATTCAAAAGGTACCACTGCAGGAAATCCAGTTTGGAGAGCTTGATTAGTGGGAGGAGGTTATCCTCAACCATATTTGTGGGCCCATGTTAATGCGCTTGCCTAGATATCCAAGTCCTTTGGCCACTCATCTCACATCATGGTACTGTAAGCATGCATTAGTGGTAACTCTGAACAGAGGAAGTGCCTCACAATTAGACCAATTAGTCTTGTATTGTGGCAGGGGAGCAAAGTAATTAATAATGACCATAACTGCCTTTATGGAGAACTCTGGGTGAGACAGAAGGAGCAGGATGGAGCAGGATGTCATCTGCATATAGTAAGGCCTTAACCACACTGTCTCCCACCCGGATGCCCTCTACCACTGGTGAGAGGCATATTGCCATAGAAAAAAGCTCAGAGGCCAGTAAAAATAGGAGCAGGGACAGTGGGCACCCCTGTCTAGTACCCCGATGGATTGCAAATGTGTGGGACAGAAAGTCACCAAAGCTAACGTCTGCTATAGGGGAGTAATGCAGGAGGCAAACCCTGGCAATAAAGTCATTGCTTAACCTCGTCTTGGACATAGACCTGAAGAGGTAGGACCAGGCTGTACTGTCAAATGCATTTACAGCATCTGTGCAAGGGCTAGTTTTTCCTCAGGGTCATCCTTTGTGGGCCGTAGGAGAGGTCTAGCTTCCAGTGAGGGTTACAGGAACTGTAATCCAGCACAAAGCCCACCTGAGACTAATGAATGAGTTGAGGGATCACCTTTAGTAGGCGGGTAGCACAAATTTGGGGTATAATTTTTAAGTCAACATTAATCAAGGAGAAGGGACGATAAGTAGCAGATTCTAAGGGATCGTTGTCCTCTTTCAAAAGAAGGGTGATAGTAGCCTTGTTTGAAATGGCTCTCAGGTGTCCACTGTCCAATGCCTCCTGGTAGGCTTTTATCAGGACGGGAACAATGAGAGCCTTGCCTGTCTTATAGAACTCATCTAAATATCCCTCTTCTCCGGATGATTTGTAGCTGGGTAAAAATAAAACAGTGTCCTTCACCTCCTCCTTACTGAAGTCCCTCTCAAAAAAGGCTCTGCCTTCTTAGGTAAGAATGGGTAGACGCAGATAAGACAGAAAAGCATCAATATGATCTGAAGTTGCCTTGATCACTGAGGTGTAAGGATATCTATAGAATGAAGCAAAGTATTCCATGATAGCAATTGGGTAGGTGAGCAGGGCAACCTGCTTGTCACGACTCGCTGGCAAACCATCTGAGACTGATGCTGATGCAGCTTCACAGCCAACAGATGACCTGCTTTCTACCCATGATCATACCTCCTCCAATGCAGTTTAAGCAGAGCCTTTTTCACTCCCTCAGCAAAGAACGTAAGCAAGCATTGTTTGGCCAATTCCAACTGTTTCTGAGGGGGTGTTGGATCCCGACTATATAGGTTATGGATGCCGCAGACAAATATCTGTAGACTGCACTGGTACTCTTGCAACTTGCTCTTTGTCACAGCTGAGTCCCTCATCATTGCCCCTTTCAGGGTGGCCTTCCCTTGTCATCCACAGGGTCATGTGGTAACACACCAAACCCTCATTATCCATTGATAGGATCGAATATGTTGCCTAAGTTACACTTTTTTGTCAAGCTGGGTGTACATGAGCACTCTCAATCTCCGCCTACTTGGAGGAGATGTGAGTATTCCAAAATCCAGATTTAGATGGACAGAGCTGTCATCCAACAAGCCAACCTCTAGTATATTGCATTGTAGCACATCTGTCAATAGTTGGCTTTGAATGACAAAATAATCGAGGCACGACTTAGGGCCATGGGGGCAGTAATGAATAGTAAAGTCTCTGTCTGTGGGATGTAGCAAGCACCATATATCTGAGAAGGCATGATCTGTCAGGAGGTCATGGAGAAGGGTCCTATCAGCATGAATGTAAGTTTCAGGATGGTGCACAGACAGAATATCGAGTTTAAAATGTCGACAAACACAAATATCGAGTTTTAAATATTGTGATACAGAAATATCAACAGGAAGAATATCGTGGTCAAGAATATCGACTTGCAGGTAAGAAATATCGTTTTTGTAAATATCGAATTTGTTTAAAATATCGATGTTTTAATTAGTGCTATGTATTTTAGTATGTATTTTAAAAGTATGTGATCTATTTTTTTGTATAAGAATTTGTTTTGTTTTTTAATATATGTGTTACATTTTTAGTAGTTATTAATTTTATCCTAATTAAATTTTGCGTTTTTAAGTTCTGTAGCGGATTGTGGGTTTATAGGGGAATAGGGTGGGAAGTAATTTAATTATAATAAATTAATGATTATTTTTTATGTATTAGTATTTATTTAATTTAGATTTTATAGTGTTAATTGTTGGAATTAATTTATTATTAATTATTTATTAATTGGTTGTTAATTATTTTTAATTAATTAATTGTCAATTATGTTAATTGTGTCATTTTTTAGGAGCGGGATGTGGGTATATAGGGGAATAGGGTGGGAAGTAATTTAATTATAATAAATGTATTGATATTTTTTATTTATTAATATTTATTTAATTTATATGTTATAGTGTTAATTGTGGGAGTTATTTTATTATTAAATATTTATTAATTGGTTGTTCATTATTATTAATTAATGAATTTGTAATTAATTATGTTAATTGTGTCATTTTTTAGGAGTGGGTTGTGGGTTTTATAGGGGAATAGGGTGGGAAGTAATTTAATTATAATCAATGTATTAATATTTTGTATTTATTAATATTTATTTAATTTATATTTTATAGTGTTAATTGTGGGAGTTATTTTATTATTAAATATTTATTACTTGTTTGTTAATTATTATTAATTAATTAATTATGTTAATTGTGTCATTTTTTTAGGAGTGAGTGGTGGGGTTTATAGGAGAATAGGGTGGGAAGTAATTTATTTAGAATTAATTAATAGTTTGTTAATTAATGCTAATTAATTATTACAATTAAAATATGGCAATTGTGTAATTAATTTTTGAAGTAAGTTGTGGGGTTTATAGTGGTAAAGGGTGGGAAGTAAATTATTTTAAATTAATTAATAAGTTGTTAATTGATATTAATTTATTAATGTAAAATTAGTTATGGAAATTGTGTAATGATTTTTAGGTGTGGGTTGTTGTGTTTATTGGGGGAGGAGGTGGAAAGTAATTTATGATTAATTAATTAATAATTAGTTGAATATTAATATTAATTTATCAATTGAGAAATATTTATTGTAAGTGTTTATTGTTATTTTGTGTGTGTGTTTTGGTTTTATAGGGGTAACGTTTGGGGAGTAAATAAATTTTTAATTGTTTTACATTTTCTTAAATTAATAACATTTGTTTAATTGATAATTAATTATGTTAAATATGGAGGTACATTTAAAAAAAAATTAAATGTGTGTTGTGAATTGTGTGGTGTTATAGGGTAGGAAATAAAAAATATTACATTTATGTAATAATTAATGTTTTTGTTTAAAAAAATTCTATTAAATAATAGTTTTTGTGTTTAAATTATTTTTGAATTTTTTTAAATACTCTTTCTAGGTATTTGTTAGATCTTTTTAACATTCTAATCTGTTTCTATCTTTTGTAATATTTAAAACTTTTATATATGTTTTATTTTTTTGTTTTTTAAACTCTTTTGTGTTGTTGTTGTTAATTTGTTTTTTTAAATTTTGAACTGACTCCAGTGGAAATATTAATTTTTACCCCTCTGCTATCCAACACTTTCCCTACTGTTGCACAAACTGGAGTGGGAATAGTAATTTTTACCCCTCCGCTATCCAACACTTTCCCTACTGTTGCACTCACTGGAGTGGGAATAGTATTTTTTACCCCTCCGCTATCCAACACTTTCCCTACTGTTGCACTCACTGGAGTGGGAATAGAAATTGTTACTCCTCCGCTATCCAACACTTTCCCTACTGTTGCACCCACTGGAGTGGGAATAGTAATTTTTACCCCTCCGCTATCCAACACTTTCCCTACTGTGGCACCCACTGGAGTGGGAATAGTAATTTTTACCCCTCCGCTATCCAACACTTTCCCTACTGTTGCACTCACTGGAGTGGGAATAGTAATTTTACCCCTTCGCTATCCAACACTTTCCCTACTGTTGCACCCACTGGAGTGGGAATAGCAATTTTTACCCCTCCGCTATCCAACACTTTCCCTACTGTTGCACTCAATGGAGTGCAAAATTTAATTTTAAAGACTATTAAATATTTTAATGTTTTAATTTATAATATAATGTTTTTTATTAGATTTTATATTATAAGTGTATGTAATATATATATATATTTATTTGTAAATTTTTATGTATTTATGAAATTATAAAATAAATTAAAATTAATAGTTTATTAATTGTTTCCTCCCCTGGGGTATTATATATATTATAATCTAATCCTGACGGCGGCGAACAGACAGGCACTGACTCCGTGAAATGATGACAAAAAGAAGTTCTTAATCCATACAACGACCTAGACGCGTTTCGGCGGCGTACCGCCTTGATCACTACATCAGGTACATTCTAATGTGCTGTGTTAAATGCACCATTCCACAGGGTTGTCACAGCAACCACGGCCTTACAATGGATATAGAAGTTTCCTATAACCATTAACACATGACTGTGCATTTTACTCGTAATGTGAAATAAAAATAGAAAAGGAAAAACAAAATTATTGTTAATGTATCCCAACATTATCTGCACAATAGTGCTTTTAAACAATATGAAAAAAAGCAACAAGTGAAATATCAAACATTAGTGACATCTTCCCTGGCATCATGTATAGACATGGAAGAAATAGCGTTGCCTATATCACCTGTAGGTTACAGAGGCGGAGTGGATGGAGACAAAAGGAGCTAGTGTGCAAGCTAAGTCGCTGACTTTAAATAATATTTAATGGCAGCTGGGTGCACGCACTCTACCCAAATAATTGTATATCTATTGATATAAAATAAACTGAAGTGTATATACATACTGCATGGTTGCGGTGAATATGAGGCTAAGTAGCCTTTGGAGGTGCAGCTGTCATGCCCCAGTGGGCATAGGTTGCAGAAGCTTCCTATTCGTGTGACTAAAATCCATCCCTATAACCAGGTGAGTGGGCGCTATGTACATGTGGAGGGGCCATAAGGTGAGTGAAAAACGGTGTAAAAGTAAACATAAGGGTAAAATAAAGTGAATGTGACCTAACGTTACAGAGACCGGGTCTCAAGCGGGACAAGCAGCAAAGGCAAATTACAGATGCACACTTAAGGCCTCATCCGCATTCATTCCATTCGGGATTTTGGAATTGAAGAGGATGATGTAGCGTGATTCCAGCCTTCTGAGGGCCAACTGTCTGTTTCCTCCCCTGGGGTTTTTGGGGACGGTATCCACCACATAGAAGGATAGATCCTGCGCCTTACCACTGTGGGATGTGTTTATGTGCCTGGCCACAGGATAGGATGGGTCATTATTGGAGATGGCCCTAAGATGTTGCAAAATGCGGACGTGCACTGGGTGGATGGTACTCCCCACGTACACTTTGCCGCACGTGCAGTACATAACATAAACTGCAAAATCAGATTTGCACGTATAACTGCCTCTGATTATGTATGGTGACTGTCGGAAGGGCATCTGAACCTCTCTGGTGTTAACACCGTGTTTGCACGCTTTGCACTTTGTGCATTTGTGAAAGCCCTTAACTGCTTTAAGCCAGGTGCCACCTTTTGCCATAGATGGCGCATTGTTAACTATTTCCTGTCGCAGCGATTTCGCTCGCCTGAAAGTGATTTGCGGTGTTTTGCTGCAGGTGGGGCCTATGACTGGATCATTGCATACAGTGTTCCAGTGCCTGTGTATTATTCTGCGCACATTAGCATGATAAAGATTAAATCCTGTGATTAATCTAGGGGTGTCGATTTTTTTAGGGTCATTCTCATTTACAGTTTTGTCTAATTTCTTAAAGAGAAGTTTTTTCCTGGGTATATTCGCTGTTTTGGTTTTGGCTTTCGCCAGTGTATCTGAACTGTATATATATATATATTATTTTATATATGTATGCTTAAATATTTTTTAAATTAAATTTATTTTATTATATTTGTTAAAATGTATATTAAATCTAAACAATTTTTTTAAAGTTAATTTTATTATTTAATATATTAAACATTCATTTTTATTTAAATAAAAAAATAGATATTTTGTACATCTATATTTTTTAAATCGATATTTTTGTTTCGATATTTTGGTACTTACAATTTTAAATATAGGATGTCGATATTTTTGACATCTATATTTTTGCATCAATATTTTTGTATGGGGATATTTTGGGCATCGATATTCTATCAGTGAACCTTTCAGGATGACTGCTTCTATCCAGAATGGGGTACGGAGTCAGGTTCCAATCCTCACCAAGGTGAATGATGTGTGTCTGAAAGCAGTGAAAAGTATGGAGAGACAGGCTAGGAGCTGGGTCTTATGCACATTGGGAGCATATATCGAACCTATGACCATCGTCTTATTAAAGAACCGTAATTTGGCAAATACCCATCTGCCTTCGACATCTGTCAAAGTCTTTAGGATTCTACAAAGAAATCTATGACCAATAAGAATGGTCCCTCGTAATCTCTTGGATGAGTAGCGAGTGGGGGAGGACTCTCCACTGGCTTCAACTAGCCCATTTTTGCTAATCACAAAGTCCACCCATTCCCCCTTGAGTTTGAGGGACCCCTGAAGTGAGAGATGAGTTATCTGTATGGGGACGAGCTCAACCTTTTTTGTGTTAAGATATAATTTTCCTGTTAATATAATGTGACAATCCGTTAACATTCAGGGTAATAATTGACAAGGGTTTGGACATCTCTGTGTGCTTCCCACACATGAAACTGTAAGAGCAAGATGATCAGCCATGCCGGGGGGAAGGCTAATCAGTAAGGTCAAGACACGGATCTAACAATCCCACTCCTTTTGATCAGAGCCCTAACTCTCCAAAATGGAGTGTGAGTGAGTGAGTGCAGCCTCCCTAGGGACACCACATGGTGGAGAGAAGTGCCTTGTGTCAGAGGCAGGAAAGTAAAGGCCTATCAATGTCTGAAAGTAACACAATCAAAGATGCTGGGGCATATTTATCAAATATTCACGGAACGCAACACAGCAAGCCACCGCTGCAATGAAAGGGAGAGGGCAGGAATGTGCTGTATTTAACATTATACGCCACATTCCTGCTCTCTGCTTGTGCTGGTGCACAATGCGCATCCTAGTGCTAATGCAGGCACTCTTGCACCATAGCACCCTCCTGCACAAAAACAATCTTCAGTGGCATTTTCCAATTTCTAAGAGTGCTACAGAAAGCAGCACACTTAGAAAGAGGAAACAAAAAGGAGAAATAAAGATATTTCTCCTTGTTGCGCCTCTGGTGGGAAGGCATACAATTCTACCGCATTCCCAGGTCTACCAGTGTTGGTAAATCTGGGAATGCATTGGAATACATGGGTGGATGCTTGGAAACACCTACGCTCCACCAATGGAATTCTTCTATGGGGCAAAGTAACGCAAGGCAGTGACTGGTGCTGCCCTGTGTTACTCCAGATTTACCAAGCACCACAGGGCCATGCATGGTGTCCTTGTGTGTCTTGGTAAATCTCACTTAGGTTTTGCTTCAACCTAGTATTATCTTGCGTGGCACAAGGTCAACACAAAACTTTGATAAATATGCCCGCTGTGCACTGTTAATTCAAAAATGGCTATGTGACCTACAGGGATTGGAGAATAGAATAGGGAAAAAGGCCAAGGTATAGAGGGTAGGGAAAGATACAAGTGATGGAAAAAGTGGGGAAGTAAATAGGGGATAGAAGAACTTTAAGTAGTGAGCTAACTCCTGTACTTAGCCAACAGAACTTACCACCACCCACATATTGGCATACAAAAATGTAAAAAGAGAGGAGAAATAAACAGATACTCTAAGAGCTAGTGAAGTTGTGATAGATTGAGCTACAATACCTCTGTAATCCTATTCCAAAATGTTCAGGATGCCCAATAAGAGAATAGAGCTGGGTCGAACAACATGCATGAAAACAGGGTATTGAACAGTGCGCACAGTACAGGTGTAGATGACAAATTCATGCTCGTTCGGCACTGTACATAGTTGATCCCGCTGCTGATTTTTGTTTAAAGGGTGACTGTGAGTTATCTCTGTTCCTGTCTTTGTGAAGACCCTTCACAAGCTAATGGAGACCAGCACAATCTGATTCTCTCCGTGTTGATCCCTCGGCCTGCTGCTACTTTGGTTGAGATCGACGTAATTTCCAGAAGCTCGGAGCAACTGATGCTCTCATGTCTCACATGGGGCTGCTGTTTAGCTTCGTGAAGCCCATCCAGGAAGGATTCTATATCCCCAGGGTCAAAAGAGCCTTAGGCCTTTCTATCTATAATCACAATTGTGTGGGCAGGAGCGAGATGGAAAAATTTATGGCTCCCATTGCCTAAGTCTGGGTCTGAGTGGCAGAATGCGCTACCGGAGGTGCTACTGGCACTAAATTGCAATGCAACATGCATATTTTGGCCTGTTGCCTGAACTCCACAGAGTCTCATGGAGTTTTTATGTAACCCCGTGGAACTCTGCGGAGTGAAATTGCGTGAGCTCCGCTCACCCCTAGTAATATATCCTCTTTATCTGCACCCTCGGGAACACCATAGTTGCAAAAATTGTCCTGGCGCGCCCTGTCTTCCAGGTCTGTGGCCTTGTTGCGCAAGAAGTCTATGTCACTGCTTCAATCCAGCAAATTGTCACAGTGGGACGAAACCCAGTCGAGACTTTGGTACACCTCAAATCCATTGCAGATATCATTGCACCAATAGTCTTAACCTTTTTCAGGAGGGCTTCCATGGTGGAATCTGGGGGTTTCAGAGTGTTAGTCATCTGGCGAGTTTGAAAGTTTGAATTGATCCACTGTTTCTGAAAAGATAAATTGTTGAGTTGCTAGTTTAGTCAAGGTCATGTATGGTTGGAAAGTACCTCCAGTCCCCATTCCCAGAGGCATTGGAGAATTAGGGCTACCACTAGGGCGTATGCCCACCACGTCAGCAGTGACTGACCCCAAAATTGTACCCAGAGACCCAGGCTGGGGAGAGGAAATTCACTGCTCAAGATACACCCTTCATAGCCATAAACAGCAGGTCACAGTTGTGTTAAGTCAGGAGGCTTACAGCTCGCCTATATGGAGCCCCATGCAGTCACTACTCTGCTAATCTTTGGCCACCCCGTTAACCAGTGTAAGGAAGGTAGGATGCCATGCATACTCTTCCCCCATAAAGCACTCTACTGCTGTATCATCCAGTGGGCCCTCATACGCTAGCAATACTATCAGAGGGCTGCACACGATACCAGATGGCTCATACTGTACGTTGGTCACAGATATGAAGAGACAAGAAGATGCTGTCACATCTTGCAGGGTGAGGCAGGAAGATTGAGAAAATAGGCTGGAGTCAGGCTCACCTACCCACAGGCCACTTGGGGAACTCATTGTGGTCCATGGGCACCCCTTAAGTAGGAGGCGCACTCATCATCCGCTGGATAGCGAAGTGGCTCTCTTCACCGGGTGGCTGGTGCAGAGGAAATGCAGTGAGATATGGCCAGGCAGACCAACCAGGTATCTATAGCCACTCAGCTGCCTTTGTGGTCTCATTGTATCATCAAGGCCAGTGATGGGCTTGAGGGCATTCTCACCCCTTACATATTGAGACCCACATAGTCAAGTTGGAATGGTACAGGCCTCTGGTGTTACTAGCTATGACCGGGACAGCAAGCCACCCAGGGAAGGGTTGTGTCACACACCAGGAAGCTTCCGGCCGAGTATGTAGTTTGTGTGTTAGCTTCCACGGGCAGATAGGGTTTGACCTCTCTCACACCTCCAATCACAGGATCATGTCTGGAGACAAAAAAGGGAGCAGGACAGCCCTAACTGGCATGAAGGCTGGGCGAGAGGACACTGAAGCAGTGCTCCAGCGGGGAGCAGCCATCTAGTTCAGCTCTAATTACCGCCTCTCCTTAACTTTTATTTCTTTCCATGACAGAGGTGCTGTGCCCATTGAGTTGCTGAATCCTGTGTCTGTCTCTCTCTTATCTTTTCCCCAATTCCCCTACCCATCAAATGACTTCATTTTTAACTGTCTTCTCAAGATTTATGAGATCTAATGTGCTCCAATCAATTTCCACCATCAACAGACCTCACACTTGGCGGGAAGATGTGATTTAATCAATGCTAAACAGTTACAGGAAGAGGATAAAAAAAATGCAAAGTCTGACACATCACCCCCACTTCCCTTGACATGAGTATCCTGGTGCTTCTGAATGCAATGTTCAGTGGTAGGTTAATGGTAGGTATTATGCATTTTTTATGATTTAAGCCCCACAGAAAACATTATTACTAAAGAAACCACCTCCTGGCTCCGGGCCGCAGTGAGGACAAGCAGCGGATGTGCTGCCGGCACACCACAGGCAAGCCCGTCTGCGCCCAACCATGCCTGGACCATACCAAGCCGCAGGAACCCTGGCCCTCCTTCCACGTGCCGCTACTCCACCACCGAGCTCCTGACCCTGGACACCAGACGCAGCAACAACTGCTGCATCACCTCTCCCCCATCAATGGAAGGACCTTTCACCTGTTGCCACTTCACATGTAAACCACAAAGAATACTCCACGACAATGTGAACGAGGTCCACGATCTAAACTAAGATGAGAGAGGGAAGCCACTAAGTGAAGACATGAATCTGTACCCACTAGGGAGTGGGGAAGGAAAGGATTCCTTTTATTTTAGTTACCCTCACACACCCTAGTGGCGTCATGCTTCATCATCGGGTCACGCCTAGAAGGGAGCACTTAGTGAGAATTGGCCAGGGGGAGTATAAAGATTAAAATCCCTCAGACAGATCCCGGTGTCCCTTTATTAGTGGATCTGTCAGGGATATTAAAAAGTGAATAAAAAGGGTCAGTGGGAGTATTATGCCAGCCAATCTACAACCCCCCACCCAAGAACAGCCCAAATGGACCAGAAACCTCACCCAGATCAACATGACTGACCTGGAAGAAAAAGTCAACTCCCTCCTCACCACCTCCTCGGAGGATCTATCCACGACAGAACTCACCGACCATTACAACACATCCCTGACATCCATTCTAGACCAGATAGCTCCTCTGAAACTAAAAAAAGCCAGGAACATCCCATCCAGATCCTGGTTCAATACGGATATCAACAACGAAAGGAGACAACTCAGAGCCACAGAAAGACTTTGGAGAAACAACCCCTCCACAAGCCTACTCGAACAACTCAAAGCAGCTCAAAGAAATTACAAAAAACACATCTGTAGGGAAAAATCCAACTTTTTCTGCTCCGCCCTGGACAATGCAAAAAACAGGCCCAATGAACTGTTTAAAATCATCAAGCAACAAACCACCAAGCCCCCCGTACCCTCTACCCAGGCCTCCAAGGAACTGTGCGAAAACTTCGCCATCTTCTTCAAATAAAAAATCTCCAAGATTGAGCTCTCACTAGACATCACCACCAACCCCGCCTGCGAAAGCCTGCCCCCAGTTTCAACTGAAAGCACATGCCTGCACCGCACAAATACATGGAAGTCCTTCAATCCCATCACGGAAGCCGAGATTATCAAGCTAATCTCCACCTCCAAACCCGCTTCTCACGTCCTTGACCCTATACCCACCCAACTGACCAAAAAACTCAAACTCTCCTTAGCCCCGTTCTGGTGCAGAATCATCAACAGCTCCCTGAGAACCGGCATCATACCTGAATGCCTTAAAGTCGGCCAAATAACTAGGCCTGGGCAGTAAATTCCGTTCCGCTCGCGGAATTTGCGAAATTTGGGTAATTTCGCGTTCCACGGAGAACGCGGAATTACCAAAAATTCCACGATCTGCGGCTTCGTGGAATTTTTTGGTTGTTCGCGCTTTCAAAATGCGTGTTCGCGAGATATTTCTCCCCGAGCACGCAAACAGCGTTCGCGAACAGGAAAAAAGCATCACGAATGGGCGGAACAAGCAATTCCGCGTGTTCGCGGAACTTTTGCGTGCTCGCGGAGATTTTTTACCATTTCGCAGAGCTTTGCGTTGCGCGACTATGCAAATTCCGCCCACCCCTACAAATAACGCCACTGCTAAAAAAACCAGGCCTTGACTGCACGGACCTGAATAACTTCAGACCCGTCTCCAATCTCCCCCTCCTATCCAAAATCCTCGAAAAATGCGTCCTCTCACAACTGACTCAGCACATGGACAACATCAACCTTCTTGATCCCCACCAATCGGGTTTCAGAAAAGGCTACAGCACTGAGACGGCGATCCTCAACATCACAGATGATATTCTTAAGTCACTTGATACCGATCACTGCTGCCTACTCATTCTCCTCGACCTATCGGCAGCCTTTGACACAGTAGATCACCAACTTCTCATCAAGGCCCTACAAGAAAGTGTAGGTGCCGATGAGATGGTCCTCCGCTGGTTCACCTCCTTCCTCCATAACCGATCGCAAAGGATAAAAATCAAAAACTTTACCTCCGACCTTCACCCCGTCAGCAGGGGTGTGCCCCAAGGTTCAGTGCTCTCACCACAACTGTTCAACATATACATGGAACCCCTCACCACCATACTTAAAAATGCTAATATCCCCTTCCACCTTTATGCTGATGACACCCAGATCTATCTAGAAACCTCCTCCCCAGACGACATCCTCAGACTAAACAACACCCTAAAAGAAATTCAACACTGGCTGTCCCAAAATCACCTTAAACTCAACCAGGACAAAACGGAGATCCTCCTCATCTCCAACAAAGAAGAGAACCCACAAATTTCAGAATGGCTTAAAGCTATGGATGCTCTAAACGGTAATCTCACCCTGGCTAACTCCGTAAAATCACTAGGAATCACCCTGGACCCTAAACTGGACATGACCAAACACATCAAAAACTCCGCAAAGACTGCCTTCCTCAACCTGAAGCTTCTCTACAAAATTAAACCATTCATCCCTACCAAAGACCTCAAACAAGCCACCCAATCACTGGTGCTATCCAGACTTGACTATGGTAACGCAACCTTAACCGGCACCACAAAAACCCACATAGCTCCCCTCAAAACAACCCTCAACGCAGCAGCCAGAATGGTCACCGGAATCAGGAAATACGACCACATTTCACCAGCACTAAGAGAACTAAAATGGCTCCCAGTTGATCAGCGGGCTTACTTCAGAACGGCTTGCCTCACGCACAAAGCCCTACACACAGGAAAACCGGACTATCTGGCCGCCAAACTCAAGAGGGCAGGTCAGACAAGGAACCTCAGGAGCTCCAACTCCCTCCTTCTCATCCCCATGAAAACACGCAAACAAAAAACCGCTGCTAGGTCATTCGCTGGAAATGCGCCCAAAATCTGGAACTCCATCCCAGCAGATATCAGAACTATCCTGTCCTTCACAAAATTCAAAATACACCTAAAAGCCCTCCTCCTCAACCGCTCCATCCCGAATGGATAACCGCCACCCTCACGCCAACCCTGACTCCGTTGCTCTTTGACTTTGCATCAAACTGATCCACCTCAGCCTGCTTCTAGTCAAGTGTGCATAAAATGAGGTTGCCTCAGGACTCTCGGACTACCTCAATAAAGCATTCAACAAGGCTACCTCAGGACTCAACTACTACCTCAAGAATCCTCAGCACTCTTGGACTTCCGAACTTTATGTTTAAGACTGCTCTACTATGTAACTCTTATGAAACACTGCTGTAAAGCGCTCCGATACCCCCGGGTCAGGTCAGCGCTATATAAAACTCCTAAAATAAAATAAATTATGGTCCTATGACCCTAATGCCAACATGTTTCAGTCCAGTGTAGGCCAGAAAGGTCCCGGACTTTCTTCAGGGCACAGAAACGAGTCCTCCCTGGAAAAAGCAGTAGATGGGGGGTCCCTATCCTGCTTTTATGTAAGGGCAGATAGCTGCTCCTTAGAGTCAAGTGAACAGATAATTTGTCTGATATTACACTCTTATCTCCATCTGTAAAGACAAGAAAAAAGACACAACATAGTAAATATAGTGTATCATAATGTAAACAACGTTTAGCTTCCCAAGAGTGTTGTGCTAGCAATGCACCTGTGTTGATGTGCGGTACACAACAGTCAACACACCTATTTGGTATGTGAACATAATACAATATAACATTACCACATCCGACTAGGTGGTGAATATAGTGTGGTGGCGACATGACTCTCATTCTGTCGCTATCCACGTACTTGTGCGTGCTCAGTCTCAGTGAAATATGCCCGTGTCACTCATATCAAACAGCAGAATGCTGCTACCAGTCGTGGTGGTTAAAAATACACTCAATACATCCATCCATAGTATTCCACCTTACCCCTCTTTGGTAGAGAAAATGCGTCACTGGGGGCCTCAGGAGGTCATGGGATAGCCCTTTAGTCACACACTGCATGGTTAACAGCAGAGGAGATGCCAAAATGGTAGAAAACAATTGCCCAATAGGAAGAGAAAAGAACATAAAAATGGCAAAATTATTGCCCAACAGAATTAGCAGCGACCTGAGCAGCTTCTACAGCACGTAGCTGTAGCGGTGTTTGTAATAGTCCCATTTACTTACTGCATCAAGGGTCCTGCCCCGCAGAGTTACCTAGTAGGTCTGGGTCCCTGGGCTTGCGCTCAGAATGACCGGGGACCTCAGTTTAAATGGACCGTAACCGCGCGGGAGAAGCCGGATTAAGGCACGCCCACTTGGTGTGTCGAGGACTCAATTTACCGATGCGTGGCGCCGGATTGACGCGTCATGCTTGCCTGCTGGGAAATGTGGTCCCAACACCTAAAACATGAACGGAGAGCCCTTGTAGGTGAATATAAGTATTAAGAAACTGTAATGAAGGGGTTCAAATCTATTTAGTGAGTACCCGAAAAAGACAATCATAACACTGCGCTCTTGATACTATAACGTGTCTCTATGTTACCGAGACACGCACAATTCAAAAACTTGCCAACTTTATTGTTACAAGCACTCAACAACTGGTGTTTGTTCGAGATGTGAAAACATAAAACACAGTGCCCGGGCTATAATAAAAGAGTGTGGCACGAGTTAAAAAGGCAAGTACTACCAGATGGCGCTCAGTTCACACAACTGGCATTGAGTCCCACATATGTCTTAATACATGGCATAATATGGGTAGTACTATTATCTAGCACACAACGCCATCTGGTATATACACGGTAGTACTTGACTTTTTAACTCGTGCCACACTCTTTTATTTCCCCGACGCATGAAAACATGCATAGGTCCGACCCCTCCTGAAGAAACCCTCTGCTGACCCCAGTGAACTCAAAAAGTATCACCCTATCTTGCTGCTCCCATTCCCCGCCAAAGACCTTGAGAAGGCCATCGATCACCAGCTCATGGAACACCTATGCGACACCTCCCAATCCAGCCTCCATGCCAACCACAGCACAGATACCACCCTAACTGCTGCAACAGATTACATCAGAACCCTCCTCAACTGTGGTGAAACAGCAGCCCTGATCCTCTTCGAACTCTCAGCGGCATTCAACACCATATTCCACCACACCCTCATCAGAAGACTCCACCACGTCTGCGTCCAGGCAGAAGCCTGCCAGGCAACTGCGCTCCCTCTCCTTCACCCTGGCTCACAATGCCCGCATTCCCTGAAGCCAAAGTGGAGGTCGTTCCTTCTCTACCTCATCGCCAAGTACTGGAATGATCTCCCCTTCCACTTGCAAAAGTCACACTCACTTCAGAAAGTGACTCAAGACCTGGCTCTTCGACTAAGACCTGTGATATCTCAGCACCTGGATATCCCTGGGGTGATTAGCCACACTCTATAAGTACTGATTGACTGATTAGTATGTGCTAAAATATTTTTGTATTTGAAATCTAGGATGCTAGATTTAGTAAAAAGGATTCTTTTTACTGTTTTAATATTGCTGGCCTCTGCTTTGGATTTACCGTTAACTCCTATTTCATGTTTCAGAATACTTATTGGAGGTTCACATGTTTCACTCAAAAAAAGAAACCTGTTTCAAACTGTTAGGGCTGTCAGCAGTTAGTCCCCTGACCAAATACTATGCATCATCAACTGCTCATGGGGGACTTGAGTTGACTGCCATCAAAACTCAGATGAGGGCGAGAGGTTTGGATTCCGGTGCGTGTTTGTAATATGAAGTCTATTCTCACTAGTACTTAGTGATGATTTCAGATGGCCACAGACATTAATTAAGGAAGGAAGTCAAGTTACAAGATCTGACAAACAGGGGAAAATGAGAATGGTCAGATATCCACTTTACGGGGGAGACCGGCATTGGGAGCTCAGGTAGTGAGAGCCCGTGAGAGGGTGATAGAATTTCTTTGTTCTTTATGAAGGGCCTCTGCCAGTAAGTAGGTGGGCCTTCTCTTCTTTTGAATTCACACTACTGATTAAAAAATAATATGGAAAACATATAAATAACAAAGGAACGGCCCTTTTAGTACTATAAAGTAACAATATTTCTTTTCGAAACATAAACCTAGACACACACCACCTACAATAGACTCCCCTCCCTACCCCCTAAACACCTATACACAATCCTACCTCTTCTTCAGCTCATATCATCGACACCACCCACAACAGAACCACCCCTCTATAAACCCTAAACAACAACACAATACTATCCTACTGCTTTCCTAACTCATTTCACTGAAACCACCTGAAACAGATGCACCCTCCTCACTAAACAACACACCACTATGCTACCCTTTCCCCAGCTCATCCTCTACCACACCAACCCCAAGAAACCCAATCTCTCCCTAATGTAAATACCCCTCTATATTGTCCAAACAGGTTTGCAGGTCATGCTGTGCCCTCCTCCTGTGCCCGTCCCAGAGTCTATAGGACCTTGAGGATTTTGTGGGGGAAGGTGTCCATGAGTGTGGGGAGAGGATGGTGACTGGATGCTATGACTGGATGCTAGGGGCGGCAGAGGGTGCAGGTTTTGTACCTGTGGTATTCCACAGCCAGCTTGAAGGCTTATGAGCCTGCTGCCTCCTGTTCCATCAAGACCCCATAGCATACAGAAGGTGTAGGAAATTGGGTTTTTAGTTGAGGGGGGAGCAAACCCTTTATAAGCGATGCTCACAATCCCTGTCAGGGTGAACCACAAAAGTAGCTAAATTAACCTGCGCTTTACTCTGTGGTAGTAGCAGGACAGTTCTCTTATGTACAAAGTAGGCCTAAACCAGCAGAGCAGTCCTCTGAAGTACAAGACAGTCCTTCTAGGGGTCCTCTGCTTGCCTAGGAGTGTACTGAAGAATAGATTTTAGGGTTCAATATTTATACCTGGTGCCAGACTTTGAAGTGGGAGAAACTTTTAGGTCTTTCTACATTTTTGTGAGCATGCTGGTGGCAGCACTTTTGAAATTTAAGTGGTAGGGAATAACTTCGCCCCTTCCAATCTGGCAGGATGGTCCATCCTGCCAACTCCTATTCCCTCTTTATCTCACTATGTAGGAGGAATACACAAAGGCCAACTGCCAACTACACCCAGTCATGTGACCCAGGATACAGGCAGCAGGTACCACATGATTAGGACAAGAAAATATCAAATTTCCAAACGTGGTATTTTCAGAATTGTGACTTAAAATGTTACTTTACCATTAAAGAGGATGTAAAATTACAATTCTTTTGAGACCAAACATGATATTTCTACCTGATTCGAATCGAACGTTTGCACTTATGTAAATGTACCCCAATGTTATCCAATATCAGAGGTAGGCCTCACAATAGTGAAAAACGAATGTAGGAGTTTTTACTACCAGGACAGGAAAAACTTAAAAACACATGCCCTACTTTTTAAATACAATGGGCTGTGTAGGGCCTATCATAGGGGTGACATGTGAAGGGCCACGGGAATTATGCAGCAAGGGAGGGCCAAATTATGCAGCAGGGTTCACTTAATTATGCAGCACAAAAAGGGCAAATTATGCAGTGTAATGTTGCACATTTTCTGATAGTGGTTATTCATTGTTTTGTAATTTGTCTAACACTGTTTGGGCATAGGTTGCACCTCATTAGTTGCAGCGTAACACTCAAATTTCACAATAAGCACCGTAAAGGTGACCGGTCTTTGCAAAGGTCATTCGTCTATGCAGTAACACATGTAGCTGTGTATTTAACAGCTTTTGAACCATTTAAGCTAGAAACTATTTGTTTAGTTAATATCTGAAGGTTATTCAGCAGATGACGGATTATGCGGCAAATGTTGCAAATCCATAACTATACAAAAAAATGCCACAGCCTCACAATCACATAACTCTAGTGGCCCAGCTTATAGTTATTAAAAGGGAAGAACTACCAATTCAACCTAGCAAAGGGGTTATTTTGCCAGACTGAATTGACAGGGTAAAACAGCACACAGGCCACAGTGGCTATGTTTTAAGGTGCTACTTAAGTGGGTGGTACAATATGTGCTGCTGGGTCACCAGTAGCATTTAACTTGCAGTCCCATGATACATGTAGTACCACTTTACTAAGGACTTAAAAGTGAATTAAATGTGCCAATTGGGTGTAAGCCAATTTGACCAGGTTTAAAGGAGTTAGCACAAGCATTTTAGCACTGGTTAGTAGTGGTAAAGTGCACAGAGTTGTAAGTCCAACAAAAAAGAATTTCATCAAAAGGAGGAGAGAAGGCAAAATGTTTGGGGGAAGACCACACCAAAGGCTGTCAGGTCTAACAGAAGTCCTCCACAATGGCCTTCGTTCTAGTCTGGCACAGCCAAGCAGCTAACTCCGACATGACCTTGCCCTGTGGGTGTTCCTCCTGGTAAGGCCTTCAGCTGGAGCAGGAGGCTGGTCTAAAAATAAAGAAGAAAAGACATGAATGGTTGTATAGCCTCAGTCACACAACATTGCAGGTTCTCTCGGGCCACCGAAATTGTGCGATTCTGCATCCCTGTTATTTTTAGGCATAATTACTGTTTGCAGTACTTGGCATTGATTATTTCGCTATTATTTAGATACATAATTATTCCAAAAAAAAGTTGTTTGCTCAAACAGATAGAAAGTGTTTGAGAAAATTGATTCATGTAGTGGCACAGACACCCTTAACGAGTGTTTTTTAAAAAAAGGTACCAAACTGCAAAAAGTGATGCATTAATTTTGGGAGCGCAATTTATTGGACTTTTCATTCAACAGTATTATTTGAGTCAAGCAAGCTGCATGCTTTTGGCCTACTAATGTTACAGCAAACAAATGATGGATGGAATGCTGACAATGCAAACATTCTCCCCCAGTCAAAAGATCTGGGTTAAATCCATCGTTCTTTTGCCCACTACGCCACCCCAGTTTGGACCCAGCCATATGCAAATCAGTCTTGACCCTGTGCCCCATGGGACGGGTATGCCCAGACGTGGGTCCCGTGCTCTCCATGCCACTGGAATCAAGCTATCCTGGCTGAAGAGGGGTGAAACCCCGAAACCGGTCCTAGGATGCTTGTTTCCAGTCCAGGGAGGACCTGGCTTGGCAGTTCGGGCTGGACTGTTCCTATGAGGCACGGGGTCAAGACTGATTTGCATATGGCTGAGTTCAAACTGGAATGGCATGGTGAGCAAAAAAAAGATGGATTTAGGCCCAGATCTCTGTACAGGGGTGAATGTATGCCATTGTTCTGCATTCTGTCCATCAACTGTTGTTTTTGCATTTGTCACCCCGAGTGGGACGGGTATGCCCAGACGTGGGTACCGTGCTCTCCATGCCACTGGAATCAAGCTATCCTGGCTGAAGAGGGGTGAAACCCCGAAACCGGTCCTAGGATGCTTGTTTCCAGTCCAGGGAGGACCTGGCTTGGCAGTTCGGGCTGGACTGCTCCCATGAGGCACAGGGTCAAGACTGATTTGCATATGGCTGGGTTCAAACTGGAATAGCATGGTGAGCAAAAAAACGATGGATTTAGGCCCAGATCTCTGTACAGGGGTGAATGTATGACATTGTTCTGCATTCTGTCCATCAACTGTTGTTTTTGCATTTGTCACTCCGAGTGGGACGGGTATGCCCAGACGTGGGTCCCGTGCTCTCCATGCCACTGGAATCAAGCTATCCTGGCTGAAGAGGGGTGAAACCCCGAAACCGGTCCTAGGATGCTTGTTTCCAGTCCAGGGAGGACCTGGCTTGGCAGTTCGGGCTGGACTGTTCCCGTGAGGCACAGGGTCAAGACTGATTTGCATATGGCTGGGTTCAAACTGGAATGGCATGGTGAGCAAAAAAACGATGGATTTAGGCCCAGATCTCTGTACTGGGGTGAATGTATGACATTGTTCTGCATTCTGTCCATCAACTGTTGTTTTTGCATTTGTCACCCCGAGTGGGACGGGTATGCCCAGACGTGGGTCCCGTGCTCTCCATGCCACTGGAATCAAGCTATCCTGGCTGAAGAGAGGTGAAACCCCGAAACCGGTCCTAGGATGCTTGTTTCTAGTCCAGGGAGAACCTGGCTTGGCAGTTCGGGCTGGACTGTTCCCATGAGGCACAGGGTCAAGACTGATTTGCGTATGGCTGGGTTCAAACTGGAATGGCATGGTGAGCAAAAAACGATGGATTTAGACCCAGATCTCTGTACTGGGGTGAATGTATGACATTGTTCTGTATTCTGTCCATCAACTGTTGTTTTTGCATTTGTCACCCCGAGTGGGACGGGTATGCCCAGACGTGGGTCCCGGGCTCTCCATGCCACTGGAATCAAGCTATCCTGGCTGAAGAGGGGTGAAACCCCGAAACCGGTCCTAGGATGCTTGTTTCCAGTCCAGGGAGGACCTGGCTTGGCAGTTCGGGCTGGACTGTTCCCATGAGGCACAGGGTCAAGACTGATTTGCATATGGCTGGGTTCAAACTGGAATGGTATGGTGAGCAAAAAAACGATGGATTTAGGCCCAGATCTCTGTACTGGGGTGAATGTATGACATTGTTCTGCATTCTGTCCATCAACTGTTGTTTTTGCATTTGGCCTACTAATGGCACATAATAATGATTCCTGTAGGGGTGCTCTGCCCCTACCAGACTCCCAACCTCACTAAACCCTGCTCCTAGTCCTAATTCATTATCAGTACAAGAAATATTGATGCTGGGTTAGGGAGCGAGTGAGAGTTTGGAAAGCTTTACTTTATGCCAGGGTTTGGGCTTGGTTTAGGTTTGGCTATGGATGGGTTAGGTAGGTAATGGAAGGCACAACATGGACCTGTGTAAGGGATGTAGAATCTAAGAAAGAAAGTGGGCGAAATGCTGTACGTGGAAGAAAAGGATGGGGCAGGACCAGCACAGGATGGGAGGTGGTAAGTATTCTACTCATTATGGTGGTAGGTATTCTACTCAGTAATTTTAATTGTTGAGAGGCAGAGACACAATCATGTAAGGTGTCTATCTTAAAATGTCTTGGAGACGGGGTTGAGGGGCAAGAGAGGAATGCCTTGTTAGGTTTAATAAAGGGAACCTCTTCCTCTGGAGTCCCCTTTCCCTGGTCATCCTGTTCTTCCTCCTCCTCGTGGATAGGCTCTAGAAAAAAGGCACTTAATATCATTACCGACCGCAAGGTCTGTATAAGTAACAAAATACCTAAAGAATTTGAAATTATTGCTAACCATAGAGATGCTTCGAAAAGTTTACACCTACATTTAAAATATTGAAATAGTCAAAAGTTCAACGCAATAAGGAAAAGAGAATAAAGGAAGGGAGGGATGAAAACTAAAAGAGAAGTAGGAGAGAAGTTGCTTGCTGCTTCAGCAAGATAAAAGAGGGAAAATAAAAGGAAACTATAAAACTGACAGGAGAAAATAGGGAGGGCAACAAGAAGGGAATGCAAAAGAAAACAAAAGGAGATATGAAATATAAAGGGTTAACATATCAAAATAGATAAAATGGGAAGTTAATAAACAAATAAAGCAATATAGAAAAACATGGTGCATAAGAAACATGAGAATAATTGTTAAATCAAAGAACAGAGAAACATCTTAGTAGCAGCAGATGTGCCTTCAGCTGTTATGGAGTGGAGGTGGCAGATGTGACTTTGCTTAGCTTCACTGTGGCCTTTTTGATCTCCTGAAAGGAGGAAATAAAAACAAGACACTGATTATTTGTATCTACTACAGTAAGGAAATGTAAACACTAACAGGCAAACAAATCTACTCCTACAGGAATCAATCGTGCCACCATTATCCTGCAAATAAGACTTCCAAAGTCGGACAAATACCTACAAGTGATGTTCCCCCTCCACTACTATCATTCTTTTTTGCTATTATCAGACAAAAGTTACTGGCAAAGACGCAAGACTTGTGACTCACAGAGAATGCAGTGAAAGAGGACTCATGGAGCAGAACCGCCATCCTTGGGATATTCACCCGCCCATCTTTCCTCCTCACTTTCTTCCTTATACAAGCCTCTAATTCCAATCTCGCTACCATAGACAAGATCTTCCCTACTCTCAAGAAAGCAGTGAACAGCAAGAAAAACACACCCCCGCCACTACTCTCCCCGATTATCCCGATAACACCCCAACTCTACAACAAAATCCCATAACAATCTCAATGGAACCGAAATCTCTCCACACCCCCAATGAACTCTACCCCTCCGTCACATCAATCTCAACCACACTGGGATCCCTTGGCCCAGGAGGGACAGGGTTACTCTTAGCTACCGGCCACCACACTGCAGACACACCATTGATATCCCTGGTGTCTACAGGAGAATTCACCAACCTGGACTCTACCCACGACATCCCTCTCTCCCCATCTCCACCTGAGCTGGCATGCATAGCTCCCCATGACCTACCGCCTACCCCGTTACCTGATCGGCTCCCATCACCCCCGATACTCACTCCACTCTTACGAACTCACCACTCATTGACCATACCCCGATCACATGCGTCAGCCCCTATCATGCGGTCACATCCCAAGGCCTTCCCACACACTGATTCGGACCTTACAACTAACACCCATGACCAACTAACCCCTTCAATTCCTAATAACGTTATCCCCAGGCAACCAGATAATGAGATACCCAATGCAACCAAACCTTATTTGCCGACCTCCCGCTATAATAGAACTCACACCTACACACACATCTAATTATCCCAATTCTGATTGGATCGCATGATTCAATGAGCTAGCCAGCGGCCTATCCCATCTCAAGGCTGAAATCAAAAATCTATCAACCATCACCAAAGAACTCCTAAACACACACAGAGCTTCTAGTGCCACCGTGAACCAAATCAGTCACCAAACTAGCAGATATATCTCCAAGAACTCACACCTCGAGGACACCAGACAGTATAAGATACCTTCCCCCAATGACCCATCTCGTCCTAGGAGGGCAACTGCTGTACTATCTGACAATGACATTGATGACCTCTGCATATCCTATGCCAGCCCGACAGGCAACAGTGAGTCTCGTTGTGGCACTATCCAATCCATTCAAACCAACCCCTTCAGAGAACCCACTCACAACTACAGATCCATTAATAGAGAAAACCTCACAAATATCAACATAGTGCAGACTACTCCCCCCCATTCGACTAGCAAGTTGAAATGTGCACTCATCAATTGCAGATCTGCTAGCAAACATGCCCCTGACAATTACGACCTCATCCTCGCGAATGATCTTGACATTATCGTCCTTACCGAAACATGGCTAAATAGTTCCTCCTCTCCCATCCTGGACCTACTGGTACCTCCTAGTCATGACCTAATCCGCCTAGACATAAACATGCAACCCGGTGGCGGGCTAGCCTGCATTTATCGAAACACAATCGCAGTCAATCAAGCAGACTCCATCTCGTTATCCTCCGAGAATATCTCTGTATCAACATCTCTGATGACAAGCGTCTCGCCTGCAAACTTCACATAATTTACCACCCCCGGGTGATAATTTGACGTTCATCGATGAGCTAATGGAAGTCATCACATCCAATGACAACTCACAAGTGCCACAGATTTTCCTGGGCGACTTCAATCTCCATTGGAACAACTCAAGCGATCATGGCGTAAGTTGTCTTAAATCTTTTCTGGCAAATCAGGATCTGTCCCAACTCTGTGACAGTCCAACCCACATCAAGGGAGAGACACTAGACCTCATCATAGCTAAAATGAACATGGTATCATTAGAATCCATCAACCCATGTGACTGGACAGACCATTATAGCATTCTCTTTTCCATCAATATCGAGGTAACTCCAAAAAGGGGTCAACCCACAAAAACAAAACAATGGAAAAGGAATATACAAAATATCAACTCCATCGACCTGGTAAACCGATGCAACTCCGCCCTGATCCCCTCGACAGACATGGCTGATGTCCATGACCTCACAGTCTTTTACAATTCCACGATGCTTGAAATTCTTGACTCTGCAGCGCACCTCCAAGAAAAAAACGGTTCCTCCAAACTATGGTTCAATGAGAACCTGAATTCGGATCGGCGCAAGCTAAGATCAGCGGAGCGACTATGGAAATCAGCACCTTCCATTGAGCACCTATATCAACTCAGAGTGATGAGGAATTCATACAATAGGAAGATCCTAAAGGCTAAAGCAGACTTTTTCAAATCCCAGCTGAACCAAGCCATCAACCGTCCCAAAAAACTATTCGAAATCGTCAAACAACAAGCGCGCAACAAGCCAAACTCCCTGGAACCAAGCGACTCGGTTACACCTAGCTGCGATGAGCTGGCCAATTTCTTCCTAGAAAAAACAAAATCCATTGAACTCAACATCCAATCTAAGAAGGCCCTCCCACAAACTATGGCCCTTGATGCTAAATCTCACTCTCAGATCAAGGTCCATTTTAATACTCTGACGGAAATCCCAAAAAACAATGTCTCTTGGCACACCTTCTCACCCATCCCTGAACAAGAAATCTATAACACTCTGAACCTTTGGGATTTTTAAGATCTTGCTGGCCTTGCGCCAAACATTCCAAGCTGCTCTTATAGGTTTGAAGCGCGTTTTCTTGTAGTAGCTCCCTTCCAACTGCCTAAGTAGTATCCCTGGTACTGCGTCGCCTAAGGCTAGCTCATATATGGATGGGGGGGTTCCCCTATCCTGGCTTCCCAAGGTAGATTCCGCCCCTGTTTTAGATTTAAACAATAAGGTCATATGCTGCAGCGTTATAGCCCAATAATAATATAGAAGGTTGGGGACGGCCAACCCGCCTCTATCTTGTGGTAAAGTCATACATTTCAGAGACCTCCTGATCTTCTTGTAGCCCCATATAAATTGTGCAAAAATCCCGTCCATTTTTAAAAAAAAGATATTGGAGGGTTCAAGCGGGATACATCTAAATAAATAAAAAAAATTAGGAAACATTATAATCTTGAGGACGTTGCCTCTTCCTATAATAGATAGATGTAGGTTATCCATTCTTTTTAGATCTCCACTTATCTTATTAATGAGAGGGGCTGAGTTAATATCCCATATAGACCCCACTTCATCAGCTATGTTTATCCCTAAATACATAACTACCTCCGTCCTCCGTGGATACTGGCATAGAGTAGTTTTGGAGCAGACGATCTTTGTTTTATCGGTATTTAAACCATATCCTGACTGTTTACCAAATTCCATGGCCAAGGCTTCAATCCTTTCTATTGCTCCTAGTGGGTCAGGGGTGACCACTGCTATATCGTCAGCATAAGCTAACACTTTAGTATTATATCCCCTGACCATCACCGGTTTAATTGCCTGATCATTTAGCATTGATCTAATTAGGGGGTCTATATATAGAGCAAGGAGGATTGGGGAGCAGGGGCAGCCCTGTCTTGTACCTTGAGCTATTTTAACCCTTTTCGACGCCCTACCCATCAGTTGTATTTTGGCATAGGATTGTATGTATATTGCTCTTAGGGCCGTTAATATGCGTGGGCCAAAGTCGTTAGTTCTTAAATTATTCCACAGATATGCCCACTCGACCTGGTCAAAGGCTTTCTGTGCATCTAAAAGAATCAAGGACATTTGTTCTCCTGAAATTTCCGCTATGTCGAATAAAGATATTACCCGTCGGACATGATCCATTGTCCCTCTCCCTGGAATGAAGCTGTGTTGCCATGGACTCACCAGGGAGGCTATTATTTTTGCTAGTCTGAGCGCGATAATCTTTGAATATAATTTCTCATCGGTATTTATTAGAGAAATAGGTCTGTATGATGCTGGGTCCTCTGGAGCCTTTCCCTTCTTCAGAAAGATAACTATATTGGTCTCTTGCCAGGATGGAGGCGGAATCCCCTTTTGCTGTACAGCCAGAAACAGGTCTTGTAAAAGGGGAGCTAGCTCTGTCTGTAAAGCCTTATAAATCTCGATCGGGATCCCGTCAGGGCCTGCCGCTTTGCCAGAGGCCATTACCCTGAAGTGCCTCTGTAACCTCATTTATAGTGATATCTTCTTCTAACTCCTGTATAATAGGGGACATTGCCACCATTTCCGTGCCTGTTGATGCCGAGCCTCTATCCCTAGAACTGTATAGGTCTGTATAGAATTCTGCAAATATTTTTAGTATTTCCTGGTGTTCAGTCACTATTTCACTATCCTTCCTTTTTAACCTTAAAATATTATTTGCCGCTGCCCTTTGTTTTAGGCGAAGTGCCAAGTGTTTTCCTGTAGTCTCGCCATATTCATAGTTGTCACTTGCGCGAGTTTGGAATATTTCTGCTGCTGTTTTATTATAAATTCCATTAATTTTAGCCTTTGTTCTTATGACTTTTAATTCTAGTTGTGTTTGTTGCTCCTCCTGTCTTTGAGCAATTGCGACCATGTGATCTGCCTCGTATTTAGATAGCTCTTCTATTAGTTGATTTATTTCATCTCTCTGTCTCTTCCTTTGAGACCCCACATAGCTAATTATCTCCCCCCTGAGTCCTGCCTTGAACGCGTCCCAGACATTTTCCCTAGATGTGCTAAACCTGTTCATATAAAAAAACTGCGGGGTCCATCCCCTGATATATTCTATAAATCCTTCCGTTAACAAAAGTTTCCTATCAAAGGACCATTTTGTGAATGATCGTTCATGGCCTTGAGCCTCAATTTCCAATATAAGAGGATTATGATCCGACAGGACCTTAGGTAACTTCCTAATGTTTGCCCCGTCTATAGGAGTTGCTGAGGCAAAAAATAGTCAAGCCTAACATACTTTCTATGCGGACACGAGAAGTAGGTGTAACCTGGGTCCCCTGTTTTTTTATAAGACCACATATCAACTAGCCCATGACTATCCACCAGAGCCTTTAATGCCTTAAAAACTTGTGGCTTCCTACCCAAAGGTTCAGAGATATTTACTCTTGTGGCGATCACCAGTTTTTCCTGGCCCATTATACTATAATACAGGTCGAAGCTGGGAACAGGCTGCAATTAACAACCTGGGAGATATTATAAATATGAATGGAGTTATACCATTTGGAGAACTTCAGGAACGGTATGGGATAGATCCTAGGTAAATTTTCAAATACATACAAATCAGGGAGACAATTAAATCTGCTGTATCACAGCTTACCAGCATGGCTCGAATTCCGCTAGTAGACTGGCTAGTGTATAGGCAGCCTCATATTAAGGATTTGTATTCTATATTGTTGAGTGCTAACACAGACGACATAGTCAGGTCGGAACGTGTTTGGGCAGACAAGCTGGAGAATCAGGATGTCGACCTGTGTAGATCTTTAAAACTGTCGAAAATGCTTTTTTTTATCTGCCAATCTTAAAGCACAACATTTTAAAACGCTATTCAGATTATATTTTACACCAGCAAAACTGTAAGCGTGGGGAAAAAGGGAAAAGCACTTTTGCCTAAGGTGCGGACAGGGCCCTGCTGATATGGTCCACATGTTCTTCGACTGCTGTAAATTGGATGTATTGAAACAAGGGATTGAAACTTTTCTGTATCAAAGTACTGGGCGGACGATCCATTTAACCTCAACATTGATGTTACTCGGCTGTGACGAGAATTTACAGTTGGAACTAACCCAAGTATATTTCTGTTTCATGATAACAGCGCTAGCTCGCATAATGATTGCTTCACAATGGAAGGATGTGGATCCTCCCACATATCAGGCGTGGTACGCTAGACTATTCCATGTGTTTAATTTAGAGGTGGCATTATACAAATGTAAAGGCCGGAGAGCGAAAAAAAGGGGTTGCCAGTTGTGGGGGCCCCTTATGGAGCAATAGGAGAAAGAGGAATCCTGATTTAATCTGTTTGCTTGCTTCGCTTTTATTTCTTGAGACTGATTCTTTCTTATTATTTCTTATTATTTTCGCTTCTCCATTTTTTCATTGTATTGTAATTTTATGCTTTGTTCTCTTTTTTGGATTAATTGAATTACTGCTTCTCTGAGAAAATAAAAACATTTAAAAAAAAAAAAGAAATCTATAACACTCTTCTAACGATTAACCCCTCAAATCACTTCTCGGACCCCTTACCTCCTTCTTTATTCAAAATGATAAAAACCTCTATTCTTCCCTTATGGTCAAAGATTGTAAACGCCTCTCTGAGACAAGGGTCCATACCGGACTGTCTTAAAATAGGGCAGGTCACACCTATACTAAAGAAATTCGACTCCCTCCCCACGGATCTCAACAACTACCGCCCTATATCCAACATCCCCACTTTGGCGAAATTGCTGGAAAAATGTGTTCAAATACAACTATGTAACCACATCGAAAATTACAACCTCCTAGACAAACACCAATCCGGCTTCCGGCAAGGTCACAGCACTGAATCTGCACTCACCCACATAATGGACGACATCCTAAAAATGCTTGACCACAACGAATCATGCCTATTGATACTTCTCGACTTATCCTCCGCTTTCGATACGGTTAAGCATGACAACCTACTGTCCTTACTGGAACGAAGGATGGGCCTAACTGGCTCAGTGCTACAATGGTTCACCTCCTTCCTAAATAACAGAACACAAAGAATTAAGACGAAGCATTCACTCTCTCAACCCTCCATGGTCACCATAGGGGTTCCACAGGGCTCAGCACTCTCACCCATCCTTTTCAATTTACTTTTGGAAGCCCTGGCAAATGCACTGAACTCTGTGAACATTCTATATCACCTATATGCGGACGACACTCAACTGTATATGAAAATCTCCCAACCAGAAGACTTCATCTCCCTCAACGCTATTCTACAGAATACTCAAAGTTGGCTCACTGACAACCACCTCATGCTTAACACCAAAAAACGGAATTCCTTCTCATCTCCCCTCCCAATCACACACCCAAGATAGACTTATGGTTGAAGCATCTTACTTCCTTTGACTGTGCTCCCCACATCATTGACTCCGCGAAATCCTTGGGAGTCACCATAGATAAACACTTGAACATGCAGGTGCAAATCAATATTGCCACCAAGGGAGCTAATCCTCAGATGAGCATACTAAGGCAACTTAAGCCCTTCCTCCCACAGAACGACTTAAAAATGGTGGTACAAGCCCTAGTACTACCAAGATTGGACTATGGAAGCACCACTCTATGCGGTCTTCCCAAGTACAAGCTTGCCCCACTGAGGGCTTCGCTTAACGCTGCGGCCAGACTGGTCTCAGGAACTTAAAGAAATAACCACATTTCTCCAACCATGAAAGCTTTGAACTGGCTACCCTACGAGGCAAGAATACTCCTAAAGATCGCCTGCATGACCCACAAAGCCCTGCATAGCAATACCCCCAGCTACTTAGCACGAAAGCTTGAGCGATCAGGAGGATGCAGACTATTGCGTAGTGCGAGTTCATT
The DNA here is from genome assembly GCA_963921515.1 of Calotriton arnoldi. Lineage (NCBI taxonomy): Eukaryota > Metazoa > Chordata > Amphibia > Caudata > Salamandridae > Calotriton > Calotriton arnoldi. The sequence goes on along the minus strand of CAWUFW010021811.1, from coordinate 59,454 downwards.
ACTACTGAAACCACAATCCTTCCACAAAAAGAGAACTGGTTGCAGAGCATTCTCGGGGATTGCTCTGAAGATTTGGAACTCCCTATCTCCAGTGGTTCACGGAATCACTTCCTTTACCTCCTTCAAAAAAGAAGTAAAACTGCTCCTAATGAACAAATTCACATCCTAAGACTTTAACTCTATGTTGACTACCAGTCTCCTATGCTACCCTTATACTACTGTCTACCTCTTTGTACTGAATGATGAATATCGAATGTACTACCTCAACCACCTAATATGTAATAACCTGTGTATAGTAAAGCGCTCTGATTCCCTGGTGGATCATTCCTTAATAACTACTAGTCTCCTATGCCACCCATATACTCCTATCTACCTCTTTTTGTACTGAATGGCGAATACCGAATCTATGTATACTACCTCAACGATCTAAAGCTCAACAACTGTATATTGTAAAGCGCTCTGATACCCCCGTGGGTCATGTTCTCGCTATAGAAAACTTTATAAATAAAAATAAAACAACCTAAGCCTAAGCATTCTTAGCTGATATGCTGACTGCTGCCACTCTAATTGACGCCACACTCACGACTCATTCTTTTGGGGGTTGGGGGGGGGATTATATCCACGAGGAGGAACAGGCATGATTTAACATCCACTCCTGACACCATGACTGACATGACCCACTAGTGTCTCTGGACCCTACTTGGGTTTTTTAACATTAGCTCATGTCTCATTCCAACATCTAACTATAACATAACTTTAAACTTTGTTTTTTTAGGTGAATTTCTGTTTCTTATCAGATTCCATATTGAACCAATGGCTTGTGCAGCAGGGGTTGACCAGCGTGCCGTCTTCGGCCATGCACAGTGTGAGTTGGCCAGAGGGCCTGCCCTTCAGTCAGGCCCTGAACACAACCCTTGTCAGTGCCCAACCTTTGCAGCCTTTGACCAGCCCATGCACCCAGCTCCCCACATGTGACCAACATATGCTATTCATGTACTCCTGCGGCACCCAAGCTGGGAGCCTACCTGCCATGGTACAGTAAGCCACCTTACATAGTACTCGTACAGTGGTAGAGGTACCAGAACTGCAGTAGAGGTACCAAAATCTCGGCCTGGTACTAGTGAAGGAAGCTTGCACGCTACCGTAGTACCATGACAGGGAAGCTTGCACCTCAGGTACCGTGGAAGTACTGCAGTGCCTTATGAGAGGGCCTTGCTGGGTCTCCCAGAAGTACAGCTATACCTGACTGAATTTTGTAAGAAGTATTGGGGCCCCCTTATATCTCTTTACTTTAAGCATTTCACTACATAGGGACTTCAAGTCCTGTAATGGAGCCCAGAGCATTTTCTGAAGCTGTTGTGGCCAGCATGAAGGCCAGGCGCAACAGGGGTTGGGTGCAGAGCTTGGCTAAAGGTCAGGACCTGTGGCAAGCCAATGCTGTTCATGGCCGATGAGCAAAGACGATGAGCAGCAGCAGGATGGCCAACTGCAGGGGTTGGGCACAGAGCCAGGAGGGATGCCAAGCCCTGTGGCTAACTCCATGCAACACACTCCAAAGGTCACAGAGTTTGCCAACCTTGACAGAGTTGGGTGGTTGGCCAAAGGCCTCACCCTCTGGAAAATCCACCAATAAACCTAAACATACCTAGCTGCCATGGGCACAATGACATCCACCAGGCGCCAGGCATGATTTGACACCCACTCCTGACACTCAGTCCTGACACCTACCTTGACATTACAAACTGGACCCCATCTGACGTTTCGGGGTGATCCGACAAGTGAAGGCTGAGAAAAAAGGGGATCCAAAAGTCAAATTCCCCATGCATTTTCCATAGGCTTCTTTATACAAGGCTACAGCAAAAACTGTCGAACGGAATTACACCAAATTCGGCAGAAGGCTAGATCTTGGTCCGCAGAGTGTGCTTTTTTTGTAAATCCATTCAATAACTTTTTAGATGTTAAGGGTCAGAAAATATAGATATTTGGATGGTTGAGATCACGAGTGTCGCAGAGACTCTCAAAAGAGCATACAAAGAAAGGGTACGTAGTTCCTTATTGTGGGTCTAAAAAAAGAGGTGAGAGAGCTTAGTGAAACATCCACTGTGGTGAAGGGTCGTCCTGTGAAAGAGGGAGGAGAATTCCTCCCTTTGGAACTAGGGCCCTCACACACCCAGCCCGCTAGGTGTCATGCTTCATCATTGGGCCTGCTCCTCGTCGGGTCGGCGCTGCAATACCCGATGGGCACCCAATGAGGGGCTCTTTAGCGGAGATCTTTTGTTCCTCGCCGTATGGTGCCGTGGGGGTGAGGGGCCTAATAGGTGTGGATGTGATGTGCTGGTGAGTGCTAAAACTAAAACAGGTGCGGAAGTCCAATAAGCAACCTTTATTCTGGTAGGCTCCCTACCTGATTAAAAATAGAAAAGAAGTGGCGGCTATCTGACTATAATGAATCAAGACATCGCGCTCTACTTTAACTTTTCGGGTCAACATGTTTCTTGCCTAGTTGTCAGGGGGATCAATGGCAATTCTTCAGGACCTAATTAAAACTATCCACACACCATGGTACTGGTCTCAGGAACTTAAAGAAATAACCACATTTCTCCAACCATGAAAGCTTTGAACTGGCTACCCTACGAGGCAAGAATACTCCTAAAGATCGCCTGCATGACCCACAAAGCCCTGCATAGCAATACCCCCAGCTACTTAGCACGAAAGCTTGAGCGATCAGGAGGATGCAGACTATTGCGTAGTGCGAGTTCATTACTACTGAAACCACAATCCTTCCACAAAAAGAGAACTGGTTGCAGAGCATTCTCGGGGATTGCTCTGAAGATTTGGAACTCCCTATCTCCAGTGGTTCACGGAATCACTTCCTTTACCTCCTTCAAAAAAGAAGTAAAACTGCTCCTAATGAACAAATTCACATCCTAAGACTTTAACTCTATGTTGACTACCAGTCTCCTATGCTACCCTTATACTACTGTCTACCTCTTTGTACTGAATGATGAATATCGAATGTACTACCTCAACCACCTAATATGTAATAACCTGTGTATAGTAAAGCGCTCTGATTCCCTGGTGGATCATTCCTTAATAACTACTAGTCTCCTATGCCACCCATATACTCCTATCTACCTCTTTTGTACTGAATGGCGAATACCGAATCTATGTATACTACCTCAACGATCTAAAGCTCAACAACTGTATATTGTAAAGCGCTCTGATACCCCCGTGGGTCATGTTCTCGCTATAGAAAACTTTATAAATAAAAATAAAACAACCTAAGCCTAAGCATTCTTAGCTGATATGCTGACTGCTGCCACTCTAATTGACGCCACACTCACGACTCATTCTTTTGGGGGTTGGGGGGGGATTATATCCACGAGGAGGAACAGGCATGATTTAACATCCACTCCTGACACCATGACTGACATGACCCACTAGTGTCTCTGGACCCTACTTGGGTTTTTTAACATTAGCTCATGTCTCATTCCAACACCTAACTATAACATAACTTTAAACTTTGTTTTTTTAGGTGAATTTCTGTTTCTTATCAGATTCCATATTGAACCAATGGCTTGTGCAGCAGGGGTTGACCAGCGTGCTGTCTTCGGCCATGCACAGTGTGAGTTGGCCAGAGGGCCTGCCCTTCAGTCAGGCCCTGAACACAACCCTTGTCAGTGCCCAACCTTTGCAGCCTTTGACCAGCCCATGCACCCAGCTCCCCACATGTGACCAACATATGCTATTCATGTACTCCTGCGGCACCCAAGCTGGGAGCCTACCTGCCATGGTACAGTAAGCCACCTTACATAGTACTCGTACAGTGGTAGAGGTACCAGAACTGCAGTAGAGGTACCAAAATCTCGGCCTGGTACTAGTGAAGGAAGCTTGCACGCTACCGTAGTACCATGACAGGGAAGCTTGCACCTCAGGTACCGTGGAAGTACTGCAGTGCCTTATGAGAGGGCCTTGCTGGGTCTCCCAGAAGTACAGCTATACCTGACTGAATTTTGTAAGAAGTATTGGGGCCCCCTTATATCTCTTTACTTTAAGCATTTCACTACATAGGGACTTCAAGTCCTGTAATGGAGCCCAGAGCATTTTCTGAAGCTGTTGTGGCCAGCATGAAGGCCAGGCGCAACAGGGGTTGGGTGCAGAGCTTGGCTAAAGGTCAGGACCTGTGGCAAGCCAATGCTGTTCATGGCCGATGAGCAAAGACGATGAGCAGCAGCAGGATGGCCAACTGCAGGGGTTGGGCACAGAGCCAGGAGGGATGCCAAGCCCTGTGGCTAACTCCATGCAACACACTCCAAAGGCCACAGAGTTTGCCAACCTTGACAGAGTTGGGTGGTTGGCCAAAGGCCTCACCCTCTGGAAAATCCACCAATAAACCTAAACATACCTAGCTGCCATGGGCACAATGACATCCACCAGGCGCCAGGCATGATTTGACACCCACTCCTGACACTCAGTCCTGACACCTACCTTGACATTACAAACTGGACCCCATCTGACGTTTCGGGGTGATCCGACAAGTGAAGGCTGAGAAAAAAGGGGATCCAAAAGTCAAATTCCCCATGCATTTTCCATAGGCTTCTTTATACAAGGCTACAGCAAAAACTGTCGAACGGAATTACACCAAATTCGGCAGAAGGCTAGATCTTGGTCCGCAGAGTGTGCTTTTTTGTAAATCCATTCAATAACTTTTTAGATGTTAAGGGTCAGAAAATATAGATATTTGGATGGTTGAGATCACGAGTGTCGCAGAGACTCTCAAAAGAGCACCAGTCTAAAAATAGAGTGTTCTGATTGGCCGGGGAGCTTTATTTTTCCCGTGGGTGATCTCTCTCCCGTGGGAGTCAGAGTCCCGCGAGAACTCTGATTGCCAGCCAGTAACATGAGAAAAATGTGCTGGCATCCATTACATGACTCGGGGACTTTGTCCCCTGTCCTGAAGTTACAAAAAAAATAATATAAGCGGGCAGAGTAGGCATATTTTGTCCCCCTAGGCCCCATAGGGGGAAACCACCGGGTCAAAATAAAAAATAAAAATAAAAAAAGTGCAGCGATCCTGTGAGACTCTTGCAGGATCCAAAAACAAAAATGGTGGCAATGCCGCATATAATTACAATATGCCCCCAGTGCTGTGTTTATGAATGGGAGGGGGCTGCACGGCCCCCCTTCCTGAGCCTCAAAAGGCTCCTCGGAGCCCACCCCAGGGGTCTATTCCTTTAAGGGAGGGGAGCCACCTGGCTCCCCTCCGTGAGCGATTAATGGCCCTAGGAACCCTATCCCAGAGGCCGGCCCACATGAGGGTTTCCCTTATATCTGTGGTTGAATGTTAATGTGAACTATGATATGTGTAAAGCCATAGAAATGTATACAGTAATGGACTTTGCATTTACACTAAGGGGCCGATTCCGATTCGTGTCGGTAATTTCTCCGACCGTGCCGGCCTCGGAGAGATTTCCGACCGAATCGGACCCGTGCAGTCCGACCGAACGAGTCCGATGCATTCGTATGCCACCGGACACGAGTCGGTCGGACTCCCATTGAACTCAATGGGAGCCGGTCGTACAACGCGTACGCGGGCTCCCATTGCCTCAATGGGTGCGAGGCAGACAAGGGCGCCCCTACAGCGAGTACGCCGCGAGCGCTCTGCGGCGTACACGCACAGGTAGGGGGACCCATGGGTCCCCCTGTGTGCGCCTCGCACGGGTGCGCAGTACAGGGGGTCCGACACGGACCCCCAAAGTACGGCTCCGACAGCGAGTTCGAGTCGGACGGCGCGAGTCGGTCGGAGCGGTCGAGGTGCGCATCGTACTTACCCGGCCGGAAAACGTCTCCATTGCGCGGTGCGAATCGGGTCCGAGCGAGTCGGTCGGAGCGGTACGATCCGGGAACCAGTCGGTCGGAGCGGTCGGGTCGCCCGGACGAGTCGGTCGGCGAATACGCATCGTACTCGCTCGCCCGGACGCGCGTCCGACTCGGTCGGAAAATAGGGCTCCGGATCGGATCCGGTAAAACCGAATCCGATTCGGAGCACTACCGGCCGAGATCGGAATCGGCCCCAAAATATATCCTGATGTAGTAAGCGTAATTTATATACTTTATATAATTCATATACCAGAATAGTAACAGTGTGTTTATTTAAAAAAATGCAATCTGTTATATAATTGTGGAGAAAAATAAATCACTTAGAGATTTATAGAAAAACACCACTTGTTTTATCTACATGAGATGAACATTGGTACATACTACTTTTTTATGATCTCACAAGAGTGTTGCAAGATCGTAAACATTTTTTTAGAGGAAGAATTTACACTTTCCTTTATTACAGTACTTATACCTTATAGTACCTATTAGCAGGGTGTGGGGAGAAAGTAGACTCTCAAATGAGACCTTTTCACAGTTTAACAACAGTGTGCAATAGGGTGTAAAGAGACCCTTTTATCTCACTGACACCGCTTCACCGCCTATCAACTGTGTAAAGTAGACTATGGGGAGAGACTAGCCTCTCCAGTGAGACTTTGCATAAAGGTAACTAGTGTGTAGAGTAGGGTGTAAAGAGACACTGCCTCTCCACTCACACCTTTACCTGGGCTCAGTAGTATGCATAGCAGGGTGGGGAAGGTACACACCTCACATGTAAGACCTTACTATTCCATAGTAAGTATCATCCTCTCCACTGAGACCTCTCCCCAGATATATATTAGGGTGCGGGAATGGATTTCACTGTCCAGTCACAGCTCTCTCCAGGATGACAAACATGGGGCAGAACTCTGGTAACACTGTAATTTGAGTACCCTGGGATGCAAGGAGAATAATGTTCTCAGAGCCATTACAGGTGTGGGGAAAGGGATCCCCCCTGTTGCCCTAACATTAGATCGTAGGATCCATCCTGTTGCTGAGCTTGCAGCGTTAAGACCGCTATTGTATTGGGTCTGCTTATGGACCCTTAGACAGAGCCACTGGAATTATGCAATTGTGTGGCCGTAGTGATTTTCACATAACTATAGATTTGCCACATTTGCCACATAATCCATCATCTGCTGCATAATCTGCAGATTTTAACAAAAAACCATTTTGTTTCTAGTTCAAACGGTTCAGAAAAGCGAAGACATGTGTTACCGCACAGTGGAAGGCCCTTTGCAAAGCTGGATTGATCACCTTTCTGTTGCTCTATTGCTATATTTGGATGTTAAACTGTTACTAATGAGATGCAACCAATGCTCACAGAGTGTTAGTAAGTTTAAAAATGATGAAATAACAAAGTAATGCTATTACAAAATGTGCTGCATAATTTGGCTATGCTAGCTGCATAATTTACTCAACCCTGCTGCATAATTTGGCCCTCTCCTGCTGCATGATTCCAGTGGCCCTGCCATTATTGAACTGCAAAGCTACAGGTCTGGCTTTAATGATGTTATGCAGTGTAAGCAAGCACTTCTAAAGATCGAGTGGTTAATGAATATGAAGAGTATATGGTCTGAGCTGGGATGGGCTATCCCGACTAATGCTGCTCCAATGGTTCAGCAAAGATATTGGGAGTTGGCAAGCTCACGGATAGATCAGAACAGCCGTAGAAGAACAATACCGAATGTTTTTAATGCATAAAGCTCTACCCCAGGCTGAAATGTTCTTGGATTACATTAGACCACCACGTGCCCGCAATTTGGTCCTGCAGTTTCGGAACAGCACCCTCCCCATTACTGCCTTTACCGTTGGGCTTTTTCAGTGGATGGTACCAGGAGCTGCAAATTTTGCACTAACACTGGTGAAACAGATGAACACCTACTCTTTTTCTGCCCTAAATACTTTGTGCCCAGAAGGAGGTGGGTTGCCCCTTTATGTAGGAATTTCTTAATCAAAGATCAAATTAACACCCTCAGGATCTGTAAGAGCGAATCCACCCAAGTGGTAGTGGTCTAAGTCTCTAAATTTCTTTTCGCAGCCTGGGCCATCAGACAAAAAGAACTATTGAAACGTTAATGGTTTTTGTTGCGAGACCTTGAGTGAGTCTGATACATGCAGATTTCCTATTTTGTTATTTTTAAACTATTTGATTTTATGAATTTAAAAAAAGCATGAGCTGTTTTATCCATGTGTCATCTTCTCAATGTTCTTTTAACAAATGCATGTAATCATTGAAATGAATGGCACATTGTTTTACTTGTTGTGTGATGATGGAATAATTTATTTTGATCTGTCAATAAACTCTGAAACTTTGACAGACATATACAGTATTGTGGAGAAAAATCTCTCCACTAACACGTGTCTTCAAGACAGCATAGATGTGCAGTACGGTGTTGGCAAGGAGAGGCCTTTTTGTCAACAGCATTTCCCTTGAATAACACCTGTACATAGTAGGGTATGGGGTGGTACTGGCCTCTCTGCACAAATGTCTCTCTGGGATGATGGATGTCTCTGCTAACAAATAAACACAGACTGCTCTCTTCAATAAATGCTCTCTCTCTAGCATGATACTGATGCATAATAGGATGTGGAGAGGGACTAAACTCTACCATGAGACCTCTGTCTCTGATGACAGGTGTTCATAGTAGGAGGTGAGGAGAAAAACTGACCTGTTTGCTAAGACCTCTGCCTTAGATGACACAGCTGCTTAGTAGGGTGTCTTCTGGGATTTGCCTCTTCACTGAGATCTCTCTATTCTTTGATAGACAGCATACTACAGTATGGAGATAGACTGGCCTCTCTGTTCAGACCCTCTTTCAGATGATGGGTGTCCATAGGAGGATGTAGAGAAGAACTGGCCTCTGCACTGATACCTGTCTCTCACATTACTGGTGTGCATATTAGGGTGTGGGGAGGGACTGGCCTCTCTGCTGAGACCTCTCTCTCAGATGACAGGTGTGTGTAGCAGGGTATGTGGAGTGAGACTGGTTGCTCCACTGTGACCTCTATCTCAGATGATGGATGTGCTTGTAGCTGCATTTAAGGGAGCAGGCAGTCTTGCCATGAGCAGAAGTTTTCACCCGTTTTCACTCAGATAATGACAGATTTAAGTGCGGGAATTGCACAAACAGATGTGAGAAGAAGACAAGCATCAGATGCCCTATTTAAACACAGCACCTTGGAGAACACTGCTGACATGGGCAGTCCATCTCTATTAGACAGGAATGGCAAATTTGAGAAAATAGCAAGGCAAGAAATTAGGAAGTGGTGGGAAGCCACCACTTTAGATAAATATCTGGAATGTGGCCAGATCCCTAGAGGGCTGAGGATCATGACAATTCCTACTTATGAAGGACCCAACCCTGAAATGCTACAAGAACGGGCTGTGAGCAGCGACAATGGCTCAGTAGTTATGATGCAGATCCTAGTAAAATATGAATGACAAGAGAGAACAAAGCTACTACGGGAAATTGAACAACTGACTAAGGATTTACAGAGCACAGAAAGTAAAGAGTCTTTTGAAAAATCCATGAAGGAAATAAATGAAAGAGTTATTTAATTAGAAGAAACAAAATTGAGGAAACAGTGCATGTTTCTAAGAGACCAAAAATATTAAGAGGGTGAGAGGATTTTAACAGTTGCCGACCAACCTACTCATGCATTAAGTGAAAAAGAAGATGTCACAAGCAACAGTGAACTAAGTGAAAGTGACATCTCGGAAGATGGGAGACTGAATACTCCCGGACCAAATAATAGCAGGCTGAGAAATTTTTGGCAGGAACTGCAGATGATAAACCAGGAGAGAAGCCAACAGAACTGGCAAAAATAATGAGGGAAAGGAAGAGGCAGGTGAAGAGGAAAAGGACAAGGACGAGGAACAGACACAAAAAAACAAGAGGAGCCAATGGGGCAAAAGCATCAAAACCCGAGGGAAATGTGTTGAGGGGTCAGAAGTCGGGACCATGAAGGCACAGAGTAAGAGTGTTGTCAATCTATCTGAACATGTTTTTACCGATGATGAATTGTAGGATTTAAGATTAAGTCTCTCCTTTTGTCCCACCAAGTCCTTCAACTGTTCACAATGCTGCATACACATTTATAAGTTTACTAGGAAACTGAGGTTACATACATGGCATTCTATGAAAAAAGATCAGCCCTCTTGGGGAAATATCAACCTTTATGCCCATCTTGGCCTTTGATGTTATTTACGCCTTTAAAGCTGTGACTATTCAACATTTGAAGAAATTCACCAAGAAGAACAAAAAGCCGAAGTATAGATGGAAGGGTCATAACTTGGGCCCCAATGAGAGAGCAGTCGTTAGTAGTCTACAAGCAGACAATAATATTGTCATCAGAAAAAGGGAAGGATGTGACTTTAGACGTAGGCAGCCTGTATACTAGCATTAAGCAAGATGAAGGTTTACAGCTTGCAGGCATTTTTTGAAAGCAAGTTCCCTCTCATACCTATTTCATATTGAAATGATCATTGAGATGATAGAACCTTGCCTAAGAAACACATTTTTCATCTTTGATAACAAATTATTCAAGCAAAAACAGGGAACTGCCATAGGGACATGTTTTACCCCATCTCCGCTAACCTGTTCCTAGGGTGGTGGGAGGAACAGGTGATGGGTTCCCTTGAAGCGTTCTCCTCACATGTCATTCTCTGGGTGCGCTTCATTGACGACCCCTTCATTATTTGGAAAGGAGGAAGGGTGGAGTCGGAAAATTTTGTCAGCAGTTTGAATGACAATGAGCTTAACCTAAAATTCACAACCGAGATGAGTGAGAGCTCCGTTGACTTTCTGGATGCTAACGAAAAAGTAACAAACAATGCTATCACCACCAATTTGCATAGGAAGAGTACAGCGGGCAACATGGTACTCCATGCCAATAGCAGCCCCCCCAAATCTCTCATACAGTGCATCCCTTATGAAGAGCTAATATGGACTAGATGTAATTGCAGTACGGAGGAGAGATTTTTACAAGAGAGTGCCAACATGCTCCAAAGATTCAGGGGAAGAGGCGACTCAGAACTAATACGACACAGGGCCCTAGAGAAAGCTAAGAAAGTCCCCAGACATGACCTACTCATCCCCAAAAGACCCTCTGATATCAATTCGGGAAGTGGGGAGATGAGATTTATCACCACATTCAACCATCACTCTAAAGATATGAGGGAGATTTTAGTCAAACACTGGTGCATCTTACAGAGCAAGGAGAGCCTCAAAGACAAACTGACTGAAAACCACAAGATCACCAATAGAAAGGGTGTGTGTTTGAAAGAAAGGCTGAGCAACAATGGCATTCAAAGCAAAATAAGGTGGTTAACTAATAGAAGGAAGGGTTTATTTACATCCCAAAAATGCAAGGCATGTAGTAATACAGAGACACACCTAACTCGGGTGAGACTAGAGAGATTGCCAAATTTCTCAATTACAACTCCAACTTTACGGTAAATGTATTAATGTGTCCTTGCAACAGGTGGCACATTGGTAGTACCACCCATCCAGTGAACAAGAGGGTACTGGAACATATGAGGGCAATCATTCATGAGGATAGGCATTATCCGGTAGCCAGACATTTTGCACAGGTACACAATAAAGACAATGGTCTGTTGAGTTTTTTTGCCATAGACAGAATCAAACCTACCACGAGAGGTGGTGACAAAGATCTAGCTCTAGGAAGGTTAGAGTCAAGATAGATAGTTGAATTGAACACCGAGATACTGGTGGGACTCAATACCGAGGAAGAGATGAATGTTCATCTGGGGTAATGGCATGCTTTGTAGGCAGATGATTATGGAAATTGCTCTGTTGTTGCTCGTCACATAGACAAGAATTTTACATGATTTTAACCTGCACTGTTGTTTTATTATCCTCTTATGTTTCTCTCTTCTATTATTTCCTTTTTTCACTTTTTCTGCTGATAATCATCACAGGGCTAATCTATAATACACCGTAATATGAAGTATGGCTGTAGTGGATCTACTCCACTGGTGATCCGGAGAATCTTTGGCGGATTTGTCACCAACGAGATTGAACGTGTATGAGAGAGAACACTGATGGGGTTAGTGAATCAAGTTTATTTGTGTAGAAACGATTAGCGTCATGTATGAACACTGACCCATTTGGCCCAGGTTTCATTTGAATGAGGTGTGGGAGACATATCAAGTTATCCAGAGCCATACCCTGTGGGTGAGGTTGGTGCAGGGCTAACCGTAGGACAGTCCATGGGATTGACTGGAAGCTGTTGTATACCCTTATATGTACATAGTCATTCTTACACTTTTTTTGATTTTTTTTTTTTTTACTGTTTTTCATCTCTGGATCATGGACTGATTGGATTTGCAACAGCAGTTCTGCCCATAGATGGGTTTCTGAAGGTTTCGGGAAGTATAAGGGTTCCTAGAATCAGGTTGGATTCTACAAGTGTGATACCAACTGGGGCTATATATTTTTTGTTTATTATTTTTTATATATATACATAGTCCTCCGGTCTCAGACATGAGCTGGACTTTGGGCGTGTTACGGAACAGGCCCGCCCATTTGGGCTACATTCTCCTTGTTATACACGTATTATTGAGTTCAACATATAACACTTAAAATTAACCCTCCCCCAACACATTATGATCATGCAGGATCTATGGACCCATGGTATGTGATGGAGTTATGTACATAGGTTCCTACTAAGGGAATTGGGCAGGAACAATGCCAGTCTTTTGTGAGACATTCACGGCTAACAATTATTAGGAGTATTCTTAGCGCATAACACATTTTGGCATGTAACATAAGCACTGGTTTTCACAACTGAGAGGGTACAGCCAACAGCAATGATTATCGGCAGGTACAGATCAGTGAGATGGCTAATTACTGATTGCTACAATAGACGTATGTGCATGATGTCACTGGGAGACATCCACGGGCAATGATTAATGTATGTAATTATTTTTCATTTGAACTGAGGCGATTATGGTTTTACATATGTTGCTTAATTTACAACATGTTATATGTATAATGACATTTCCAAGATGGCGACCGTTATTTTAAAGGTGTAAACTAAACATCAAATGTTAGCCCTTTGTCTATACTCCAGCTTTTACAACGTGTAAAATGTTTTAAAACTATCAGGGAGAGGCAGCCACCTCTCATGACCAAGGCGACTTGTTCACCTGATGCACGTTGGGAGCGCTGTGCCGATCTTTGCACTTGCTGGCAATGTTGGACATTAAAAATTCAGTGCAAGCAACTCGTGGAGTGTGTGTTTACTTTCTGCCAGCTGAGAAAAGTGGTGGTATTAGTACTTTTTATTTGGAGCTCTCGTCTGAACACGCACCGCTGCCACCAGGGCCGGAGACTACAGTGAGAGGAGTGTGGCTATATATATATATCCTTGATGAGTCTGCGTTACTGAGCTGGCTTTTCACTCCACTGTAATCAGTTCAAACAGTACGCGGCACAATTTGGTTGCATTTCAATCCATTTCATTCAATTACTGTGCTCCAAGAACAGTGCATCTTACAGCTTCAATTAGTGATATATATATATATATATATATATATATATATATATATATATATATATATATGTACACACATATGCACACACATACAGCATGCATATCTAGCCATAGTCCCTACGTGTTTCAGTTCAATCGTGAGCCTTCATCGCAGGTGAGGCAGGTAACAACTGTTAGGTAACCACGTGATTTAAGTACAAACTGCACCATGTCACTACAAAGACCAGCATGCCTCAAAAATAGAAAATCAATGTCACAATACTTGCAATGTTTTCAAAGTCCAGGTTAAATGCCATCATTAACACCACAAGTAAAAATATTTCATTTTCAGTGCCAGTAATAAAAAATAAAGTGACTACATGGATAAATTAAAGTCCATTCAGTGCGCACAATGCCACACAAAAAATAGCCTTTAGCAAAGCGAAAGGATCCCAAACCAAAAGAAAGCAGCTACACGCTGCTTCTTTCCCCTCTAATTGCCATAATCCAGGGAAAATCCAACTCGTGGCACAGAGGCAAGTGGGCCAAACTCCAGCGTCAGTGAAAACAGCATGCAAATTTCCCCATTGCAGGAGCCTCAGGCCCATGCAGGGCGGCTTCAACTTGCCAGGAAATGGAGCACCCTTATGGCAATTAGAGCCTCTATGCTGATTCAATTACTGGGGCTCCTCTGTGACTGGGGTGCAGGAAGTGGGGGTGAGTCTGTGTCCTGTCCTAACTGTCATTCCCTATTTGAAGACCAGTTTGGCTACTCCATACCCATCCTGCCTTTTGCTCTGCAGCTGCAGATCTCCTCCACCAGATGACCTCTGTGTCTATGTAGGCCACTTCACACCTCATCAGAGCAGTTTGTATCAGCCTGTCAAAGGCTGGCCATTCAGGAGAGGCTACTGGAAGGCTGGATTTTGGTTAATCTGAAAAGCAAGTTCTATAACCTCTTTTCTGTGATAGTTATAATAAATCAAACCTTGGCAAGTTGTTGGATTTATTCAGTATATTTATGTGCATGTACATTTATATCACTTTGATCAACCTTCTTGGCGCTTTTATTATTTGACCTGATCTAGTTACTGGATGCTGGGATCTGTCATCTTGAGTGTCAGAGATTGTCGAAGAGAGTGAATAGCAGTCACTGAGTTTTCAGGTTCAGTCTTTCTTTCACCATCTCAACCAAATGACTGATGAATCAAATACTGAAAGTGAGAAGAGTCTCTGATAATAGACCTTCCAGGATGCTGGACAGTCACCATGTGTCCCTTAGTGGACACTACATGGAAACGTTTAGCATGGTAAGGAGCATCAGATTTTGTCCTTTGTATTTGTCGGGCAATCACTAAATCTCCTCTCTTAAATTCGGTTCACTGGCTCAACATTGATGTAAAAAATATCGATGTAAAAAATATCGAGTAAAAATGTAGACAACAAAAATATCGACTCCTATACTTAAACAGGGAAGTACAAAAATATCGACTAAAAAATATCGATTTAAAAAATATAGATGTATACAATATCGACTTTTGTATAAATATAAAATAAAATAATATAAATTAAATATATTAAATATTAAATATAATGTTAACAAAATAAAATAAATTTAATATACATTTTAATAAATATAACAAATAAACTCAATAAAAAAATAAACACACAAACATAATAATTTATACATATATATTTACTTTAAAACAATTAATAAACTGCTTTTTAAATTTATGTTAAAAGTTTAAAATATAAAAAATAACAATATATATTAATGATTTAAAATATAAAAAAACAAAAATCTATAACAATTTAAAACATTAAACTATTAAAAATATTTAAACTTAAATTTCACAATACAATCAGTGCAACAGTAGGGAAAGTGTTGGATAGCAAAGGGGTAAAAATAACTATTCCCACTCCAGTGAGTGCAAAAGTAGGGTAAGTGTTGGATAGCAGGGGAATTAAATTTACTTTTCCAACTCCAGTGAGTGCAACAGCAGGGAAAGTGTTGGATAGCGGAGGGGTAAAAATTACTATTACCACTCCAGTGAGAGCAACAGTAGGGAAAGTGTTGGATAGTGGAGGGGAAACAATTACTAGTCCCACTCCAAAGACTGCAACAGTAGGGAAAGTGTTGGATAGCGGGGGGTAAAAATTACTATTCCCACTCCAAAGACTGCAACAGTAGGGAAAGTGCTGGACAGCGGAGGGGTAAAAATGACTATTCCCACTCCAGTGAGTGCAACAATAGGGAAAGTGTTGGATAGCAGAGGGGTAAAAATTACTATTACAACTCCAGTGAGTGCAACAATAGGGAAAGTGTTGGGTAGCGGAGGGGTAAAAATTACTATTCCCACTCCAAACAACTGCCTAAAATTGAATGGTAGTAAGACGGAGGTCATCATCATTGGGAAATCTCCCTCCATTTGGGGCTCAGCCTGGTGGCCCCAGAGGCTGGGGCCTGTCCCCATGCCTAAAACTGAGGTAATGAATCTTGGAGTGTGGCTCGATCCAAAACTATCCTTCGAGTCCCATACTAGAAAGGTAGCAGGGAGATGCTTTGGCACACTCAAGATGCTAAGGAAAACCTTAGACATCCTCCCCGTATCAGCAAGGGAAACTATAGTTCACACCTTGGTGACCTTGCAGCTGGACTACAGGAATGTCCTATACCTGGGTGAGCCAAAATGTTGCCTGCAACGCCTTCAACGAATTTAGAACGCGGCCGCACGCCTTGTCCTTAACTTACCGAGGCATGCCTCAATGACGAAAGCCCTTGACTCCCTTCACTGGCTGCCAATTGGAAAGAGAATTCTTTTCAAAGCCCTGTGTTTCTGTCACCGGAGCATACAGGGGAAAGGTCCCAGTTATCTGCGTGATTTTCTAACCCCTTACAATCCCAGTCGACAGCTAAGATCGACAGGAGCTCACTTGCTCAAAATACTGAAGATAAAAAAGGCAAGGATGGGAGCACGCTCATTTGGCTACCTGTCGGCCAAAAATTGGAACACACTCCAACCTCTGCTGCGAGCAGAGAAATTGGAGTCCACCTTTCGTAGAGGCCTGAAAACCTGGCTTTATCAGCTTTAGTCCGGTTCTCCTTCCACTCTAGCTGAAACTGCTTCTTAGCCGGGGACACACCTGATGGTGTAGCCAGGCGCTCTATAAGTGACTTATCATTATTATTATTATTATTAAAGAGTGCAACAGTAAGGAAAGTGTTGGATAGCGGAGGGGTAAAAATTACTATACCCACTCCAGTGAGTGCAACAGTTGGATAAGTGTTGGATAGAGGAGGGGTAAAATATACTATTCCCACTCCAGTGAGTTCAACAGTAGAGAAAGTGTTGGATAGCAGAAGGGTAAAAATAAGTATTCCAACTCCAGTGAGTTCAACAATAGGGAAAGTGTTGGATAGCGGAGGGGTAAAAATTACTATTCCCACTCCAGTGAGAGCAACAGTAGAGAAAGTGTTGGATAGCGGAGGGGTAAAAATTACTATTCCCTCTCCACTGAATGCAACAGTAGGATAAGTGTTGGATAGCGGAGGGGTAAAAATGTTTATTCCCACTCCGGTGAGTGCAACAGTAGGGAAAGTGTTGGATAGTGGAGGGGTAAAAATTACTATTCCCACTCCAGTGAGTGCAACAGTAGAGAAAGTGTTGGGTAGCGGAGGGGTAAAAATTACTATTCCAACTCCAGTGAGTGCAACAGTAGATAAAGTGTTCGATAGCGGAGGGGTAAAAATTACTATTCCCACTCCGGTGAGTGCAACAGTAGGGAAAGTGTTGGATAGCGGAGAGACAAAAATTACTATTCACAGTAAAACATTTAAAACAAAAATAAAAAATCATTAAAATAAAACAAATCATAAAAATAAATAACCAATATTTAAAAAATCAAAAATCTAATATATTTATTATATAAAAAGAAAACATATTATAATATTAATTACATATAACAAAATCCTACAAATAATATATAAAATAAAATAAATAAATGTATAAAAAATTATTATTTTAAACTAGAAAATATTTACAAACAAAAAATAATTAATACATAAATGTATTTATTTTATTTCCTACCCTATAACACCACACCAATAACAAAACACTTCAACATTTTTAATTAAATGTACTTCCATAATTAACATAACTAATAATCAGTTAAAAATATATTATTATTAAAATAAAACTACTTAACATTAATTGACTACGCACACTTTAACACTATAATATCACCAACCCACACCTAAATTAAACTATAAAATAATAAAACACAATTAAAACGTATTTTTAAAATAAAAAATATTAACAACTATTAATAAAGTAATTAAAATGTATTTAATACCCACCCTTTACCCCTTTAAAAGTAAAAACAACACACAAACAAAATAAACAATTACCCAAAATAAATATCAAATAATTAAGAACTATGGGGCCTATCGCCCGCCACCGTAATGGTAAACGGGACCGACCGGCAGAGGTGCGGCGGTCCCGCTAGGCCAATTAGGATGCGCCCGCCACCCTGGCGGGCGCATTCTTGCCATTAACATTGCGGTGGGCGGTGCTGTAAACAGCACCCGCCGCAATGTTAAAGGTGCATGTAGTGCATTGCAATGCACAACGTGACAGGCACCGCGCGGTGCCTGCCACCTTGTGTATGGCAATGAAGGGGGTACCACAGGTACCCCCAGTGCAGCCACCCACCCCTCACCCCCGGGGCCCCAACGGGCCCCCAAAGCCAATCTCCGCATGCCTTTCCATGGCGGAGTCTCCGCCATGGAAATGCATGCACACCGCACACATCATAATATGGATGGCGGTGCCTGCAAGGTACCGCCACCATATTGTGTGCCTCTTCCGCCCGGCCGGCAATCCGACCGGCGGAAAAGCGGCGGACGGTCTTTCCGTCCGCCGCGGTGCCCCTCGCCATACTAATATGGCGGGGGGTGACACAGGGACATTTGGCGGGCGGATCGCCACCGTCGGGCCGGCGGTGACCACTGCCGGCCCGGCGGTGGCGAACCACCCGTTATCCTAATGGGCCCCTAAATATTAATTAAATAAATAAAAATTACTTCCCACACTTTACTCCTATAAACGTTACAACACACACCAAAAATTAATTACACAATTACCATAATTAATTACCAATTAATTAATTAAAATGAACATCCAATTATTAATTCATCAATTAGAAAATAAATTGCTTCCCACCCTTTACACCTATAAACACCACAACATACACCTAAAATTAATTGCACAATAACCATAATTAATTCCTAATCAATTAATTAAAATTAATTTACAACCAATTATTAATTCATAAATTAAAAATAAATTACTTTCTACCCTTTACACCTATAAACACCAAAACACACACCTAAAATTATTTACACAATTGCCATAATTAATTACCAATTAATTAATTAAAATTAATTAACAACCAATTATTAATTAATTAATAATAAATTACTTTACACATTTAACACTATAACATCTCAATTAAACAAATATTAATAAATAATAAATAATCAACAAATTTAATAGAATTAAATTACTTCCCACCCTATTCCCCTATAAACCTACAAACCGCTACGGAACTAAAAACGCAAAATTCAAATGAAGAAAAAATAATAACTACTAAAAATGTAACACATATATTAAAAATACAAACAATTCTTATACAAAAAACAGACATCACATGCATATAAAATATATGCTAAAATACATAACACTAATAACAAAATGATATTTTTAATAACTATATTTTTGCAAACAATATTAAACACTTCGATATTTTTAAAATTGATCTTACCTACCTTAAGTCGATATTCTTGACCACGATATTCTTGCGGTCGATATTTCTGAACCACGATATTAATCACTAGATATTTGTGCAAATCGATATTTTTTACTCTATATTCTGTCTCTGCACCCTTAAATTCAATTTTCTGTTCATGTGCCTCTTGTCTGCATAGGCTTTCATTTTCTGCTTCTTAACCAAGTCCTTTTTATGAGTTATGTTCTCAATTTCTTCTCTGTTGTTGGTCCATTGAGGTAACTTGGTTGTCACTGCTCTCCAGAACATCATAGTTGCAGGACTTTTCCCTGGGGATGAGTGAGGTGTTGAACAATAGGCTTGTAGGGTGGAATTCAATACAGTTTTTAAACTGAGCCTGTCAAAAGTTGCATGCTGTACTGCTTTCTTTAGCGTACTCATAAAATGTTCAACGAGTTAGCTGGCCTGCGGCCACAAAGGTGTACTCTTCTGATGCTTTATGTTTAGATTCTCCAAGAAATCCTTGAATTTTCAACTGTTAAATAGCGGGCCATTAACAGACTTCAAAATGGCTGGAATGCCTCATGTCGCAAAGATGCCATCTAATCTCTATATGACTTGCTCGTGAATTGTGGATCAGAGATCTTCAACTAATGGAAAATGTGAGTACTCATCCACAATTACCAGCAGATGATGTCCATTATCAAGTGGACCAAAGAAATCAATGACTATTCTCTCCTATGCATGCTTAGGGAGTTCTGACATGTTACAAATATGTTGTGTAATATTTGTAGAAAGGTAGTTGCATAGATGACAGGCTTTGAGTTCTTTTCAACCCCATTCATCTAAATATGCAAACCAAACCCAGTCTTGAAGAGGTCTTATGTTAGCAACAATACCACAATGTTGTTTGTGAGTTACTTCAATTATATTCTGTCGAAGACTGTCCGGGATTATGATTCTCGACTCTCGCAATATAACTCTATCCTGAGTTATGGACAGTTCATATTCAACGTCTTTGTATTTTTGGTATTCATCATCACTGGTGGGGGTTGAGTGTGTCGGTTCCACGACTGACGTGTAATTATATCTTTGAACTTCAGCATGTCACGATCATGGCTCGTGGCAGTGATGATCTGAGCTAACAATATAGCAGCTGGTGCATTAGATTATACAATGAAGTTTATGTAAACTTCAAACATCTTGGTTGGAGTAACCTGACCTTGTATAGGTACTCTGGAAAAGTAGTCAGCAGAGTTTTGATCCTTCCTGACCAATGCACAATGGTATAATTGTACTCTTGTAATCGTAGTCTCCACTGTTCAATGGGAGGATGCATCCTGCTTTTGGATTGCCAAATATAGTCAGTAAAGCTTGATGATCAGTTACCGGTGTAAAAGGCTTTCCATACAGGAATTCATGGAAATGTTCACAAGCCCATACCATGGCTAAAATTTCTTTCTCAGGTTGTGAGTAAGCATGTTCAGTCTGGAATAAACTTCTACTGGCATATGCCACAATATGCCATCGAGCATTTGGGTGTCCGCTGTGCTGTGGAAGGATAGCCCCTAGCCCTACTGGGCTAGTGTGAACAACAACCTCTGTCTGAAGTTTTGGATTGAAGTAGGCCATTTCAGCAACTGTTTCATTGGCTGGTTTGATTTTCTTGAAACTTCTCTCACATTCTTGTGACCACTTGAATGAAAATATTTCTTTGTTAACTCTCATAATGGAGCACTGATAGAAGCAAAGTCTTGTATGTATCTTGAACAGTAACTGGCCATGCCAAGAAATGAACGTATTATAGAAACATCTGGCGGGGGATCAGCATTTGACAGGGCTTGTACTTTTGAGGATCAGGTGTCATACTCCTATCTGAAAAAATATGATCAAAGAACTTTAAATTTGCCTTGGATCTCACACTTGTTGGCATTCAAAGTCAAACCTGCATCAGTAAGTTAATGACATACTTGTATGAAAGCTTTATCATGCTCCTTCTGAGTAGCTCCAAAAATCAGTATGTCATCGCTATAATTGAATTCATTCCCAACAGGCTGCATGACACATTGAATGACGTTTTGGAAACGTTCTGTAGCCAAAACTGAGACTCTTGTCCAACATGTGTAGTAAAGGTCATAATATAACTGCAATCTTTTTTGAGTTCCAAATGATGATTTCAATCAAGGGGAGAGAAGAACTTTGCGCCATTAAATTGCGTTATCATGTCTGCAATGTGTGGACCTGGATGTTGTTCTCGTTCAGGTGCCTTGTTTGCTTGACGCATGTTGACACATATGTGTACAGCAACTTCACCATCCTTTTTGGGCACTACCACTATGGGAGAAACCCATGGCATCAACGATCAATGATGTCATGCTTAAGTATGATTCAAGTTCTTTTTCAACAGTATATTGTAAATGAATTTCATGTTTCTGAGCATCAGGACGGACATCTTCATTGATATGCAACTTTATTTTCATAGTCGGAAGCTTTCCCAAACCAAGAAATAACGAAGGGAACTGATTTACTATTTCATGGTGAGCATTCATGTTGTAGTTCACAGAAATCAGTCCAATATCAGCAGCTGTGCCGAAGCTGAGCAGACAGGCACTTGCCGCTGTACCTTGAAGCACATGGATGGGTATGTGTACCTTCGTTTTCTCGTATTTCATTGTTGCTACAAAGGAACCTTGACTTTTTATGGGCATCAATGCAGCCCATGTGTACACTTTGGTTTTCAATGGCATATGTTGGGACACTGGAGATAATTCATTGTATGTCTCTTCAGGCATTATGGCTTATCGACGCACCACTGTCAATGATGAAAGGTGTCGAGCAACCATTTATTTTCAATGTAATCTTCCGACAATGTTTGTATAATTTTGGTGCTTTGGCATGTAGACTTTTCTTTGACTGACATTTTTCCTCACATGCAGCCAGTCAGACATGCACATGTTTCTCTGAGGTAAACATCAACATGGCACAACCATCTTCCTCACTTTTACTTGATATTGAGGCAGAAGAACTGCTTAGCGAGTATTTAGATGATGTTCTACTTCGTTCAGTGTCAATTTGCCTCAATTGATGTCACCACTTGGCCTTATGGGTTTACATTGAAGGTTGCTTCGGGAATGTTTCTCACTTTTTCCTTCACTTTACACACCATCAGAAAATGGTTCTCCTTTGTATCTGTCCAGTGGCTGGACATTTACCTTTCTAGGGAAACGAGAATCCACATCTAAAACATAACTTCTCTCTACGTGTAGATATCACTTTGTGTCCTTCAGTATTTTGCTTTGGCTTACCTTTATACTCATGACTAATTCACTCTGGGCCCCTCTGGCCTCCATGTCAGCAGCTTGTCTTTCAACACACTCCTCAGCTCTGTCAGCCATCAACACTGGTTCCAGACTAAGAGTTTCTCTCAGCATTCGTCGTCTGAATAAACCTGACAAGCATCCACCAATAACTCTAAGACGCATAGCTTCTTCAACATTACATTAATTGAACTTACAGTGTTTGATGAGTATATCGAGTCACTCCACAAATTCACAATGGATTCACCAACTTTTTGGCGTTCTTAACTGAAAATGTATCTTTTGATCTCTGATCAAGCACAAATATGAGTCTGAGTGCTTGATGCAGACTTCTAACCCAGATTTGGTTTTCCTAACAGAAACCTGGGCCAATGAAACGTCTGAGCCCGACTGGAATGTAGCGCTACCAGCAGTCTATGAACTGGCTAGCGTAGACAGGGAAGGTAATAGGGGAGGCGGATAGCAATCATATATCGCTCTTGCTTTAAGGCCACTTTTGACCCTATTCAGCATCTTGGAGCAGAAGCTATGACTTTTAATATTAAAATTGGTAACACTCTGTCATTCCCTGGTCTACTCCTCTACCGGCTGCCGGGGCCTAGAGCCCCTTTCATGCAATCATTGCAAACATTTATGGAATCCTGTTTAGATCCCCCTATATTCACGGCACTCAGTGATTTTAACTTTCACCTTGAGTGTGGTAACAGTGCAGACACATCCATTTTGTTAGACAATATGGCGGGCTTTGGGCTGACCCAGATTGTCACGGAGCCCACTCATAAGGCCTGCCTTATACTGCATGGCATCTTTACGAACAACCCCAATATTATCTTGGACAAAATACTGCCCTTAAGATGGACAGCTCATAAGGCTGTTTTCTTTAAACTTCTTTGTCTGGAGAGGAAAGCGTCATCCAAAAGCAGATTGCCGCCTGCTAAGACTCGACCCTGGCATAAAATCAGCAAAAAGGATCTAGAGGAGGCCCTTGATAGTCCCAGACAACAATAAGGCTGCTGGTAATCCCGATAACTGTATCAGATCAGCAATTTACCTACTGGTACCAGAAAAATCAAGCAAACAACGAAGAAATCAACCCTCAGCTACCTGGTACAGTTCAGAACTCGAAGCCATAAAATCCAAATGTAGGCGTCTACTAGCCTTAGAGGAATACAAAGAAGCAATCATTATCACCAAAAAGAATTATTTCACTGTTAAAATAGAGGTGGCAAAAAACTCAACTAGAGAACTTTTTAAAACCATCACCACTCTGTCTAAACTGCAGCGGGAGAATCAATTTTCTCCAGATCAACCCTTCTGCAACAAGATGGCTAACTTCTTCCAGGCCAAAGTTCAAATGGTTTAAAACGAGCTTGCAGTGAACGCCCCAGACACAGCCAATATAAGGGTTAACAAAGGACACAATTCTTGAAAATCCTTCCTCATGCCAACTGTCAGGTTTCCCCCATCTAACTCATGAGATAATAAATAATCTGTAATTAACTATTAAATCTGGCTTCCCGGTAGACCCCTATCTGCCCAATATACTCCATATGGCCTCGGACAGGTTTAGTACCTACTTGGCGCCACTCCTGAACAACGTCTTTACGTCAGGTACATTCCCCTCTTCTTGGAAGAAAGCCTGTATAAGGCCCATTTTGAAGAAACCCTCATTAGACCCCACCGAAGTAAAAAAACTACCGGCCTATATCCTGCCTACCGCTTGCGGCCAAAATTCTAGAAAATCCATCAATTAAGAGCTAACAGGTTACCTAGAATCCAACGGCCTCCTAGACTCCGCCCAACATGGTTTCAGACCATGTCACTCCACAGAATCAGCTTTAGCCATGGCTACCAAGGAGACACGTAAACAGCTGGACAGTGGGGGGAGAGCCGTCCTCATCCTACTGGACCTTTCAGCAACATTTGATACTGTGAACCACTGAGTATTAACACAGAGACTGAGGGAAATAGGAATCAAGGGGACGGCTCTAACCCTACTCACCTCGTTTCTTACCTCCAGGGAACAGAGGTTGTGCTGGGGTAACTTGACATCTGAGGCATTCTCCCTCCCGTGTGGATTCCCACAAGGATCAGCTCTATCACTGAGACTGTTTAACACATGTCACTCCTCTGGCTAAGCTGATCAAAGCACACGGTTTCTCATTGATCTCTTATGCCGACGACACTCAGATAGTTATATCTATATCTTCGAGTGTAGAAACAGTGGCGGGGAGGTTTCACAACTGTCTGAACACATTATTGGGTGGATGCATCTGAATTATCTTAAACTAAATACAGATAAAACAGAGGTTGTGGAGTTCAGAAGGGGACCATCAATCTGGAATCAGTTGTGGTGGCCAGCAGAGGCTGGGCAGTGTCCTGAACCCACTGGAAAGGTTAGAAACTTAGGAGTCATGTTTGATGATCAGCTGAACTTTGCAGGCCAGTGCAATCTCTTGACCTCCTCGTGTTACTTCCTCCTAAAGGTTCTGTGTAAAATTCTTCTGTTTATTCCCCTAGACCTTAGCAAAACTGTGGTAGTCGCATTGATTCTTTCGAGAATTGATTACTGCAATTAGCTTTTTCTTGGCATTGATAAACTCCAATTATTAAAACTTCAGTCTCTGCAGAACGCCGCAGCACGGGTGCTACTCAACATCCCGAAATACCATTCCATTTCCAACAGTATTAGGGAGCTCCACTGGCTTGCAGTCCAGCAACGTATTGAATTTAAAGCTCTGTATCTGGTGCACAAAGCACTATATGGAGGGGGTTCGTTGGACTTACAGAAACTTTTTCTATGGCACATCCTGCGGCGAGACCTTAGATCAGCCAATAAAGGACTAGTTCAGGTCCCAAAAATTTGAAAGGCTAGATGGAGGGGAAGAAGCCTCTCTCATCGGGCAGCTAAGATCTGGAACTCGCTGCCGGTCGCAATTAGGTTACAACCAAACAGACTCCTGTTCAGGAAAATGCTCAAGACCTGGCTATTTCCATCTAAGCTAATTTAATTATTCCCTTCTGCAACAGTTCTCGTGACACGTTACATTTCAGTGCCAAGATGCCTCGGCGTTCATGTGCTCTATAAATGCATTACTTACTTACTTACTTGTAATCAACATTTGGTACTGGATTGAAATTGAAATTCAATGTTTCTTTAATCTGGCACTATGTAACCTCGTCAGTTTGTGGCATTTTTAACTGACTTCTTTCACACCATCTCTAGCAAGATTTTCAGATACTTGATAATACATTTTTTTCAGTCTCTTCAAGTGCATCAATGAAATCATCAAATGTCTCTATCCTTGCAGTCCATTTATCGCCAATATTTGGTTTTTTGGTGGTATCAAAAGGTGGTGGTGGTTACAGGAATGTAGCAGCATTGTAGACCAGTGTGGAACTTAATGACACCGCTGGTGAATCACTGTGACTTGGTTTAAGCAACTCATTTTTGAGATCTTGCGACGTGCTTGCCTCTGAATGATCTTTAACAATAGCTTTGACAATAGCTGGGAACATTATTCTGAAAACTTTCACTATTCTGAGAGTTGCTCCCGGCTCTTTATTTTTCGAAGACATGTGAAGTTGTCTTAAGCCGCATGTGGCAACTTGGACGGCTCCATAAGCACAACCTCAGGCACTTCTCCTTGAGCCACCTCCCCCCAATGCTGTGGTATGAGGACTCTCTTCAATGTACTCAGTAAGTAATTTATTTCTTTTCTTTCTAAATGCCAATTTGCATTTTCCATCAATCAAGCAGAGATCACGGTTGATCTCTGCCTTGCAGAGCTTCTGTTTGCAGTGTTACTTTGCAAGTTATGATTATCAGTGGCTACACTCCGTAGACCAGGAGGAATTCACCTTCAGAATTAGCACTCGGAATAATGTACAACTTTAACTTGCATGGCAGTACGGTACCTTTATGTATGGTCTGACCATCAAGTTCTTCACCGTCCACGTGTAGATTCTTTGCATCACTTCCGTTGTCTTCACCTACTTTACAGTGGTTGGAGCTGTGCTTTGACTCCACATGCATGAAGCGTTGGTTCTCAATTTCAACAGTGACAGACGTGGCACGCACGCAGTTTGCTTGGACCACAGCAAAATCTCTGAGAGAGCACGTTGTTCTTCGGGTTACTTACCCGGTTACTTACCCCCTATCTTGTTGAGATATGTAGCGTCCTACCCAACCTTGTTACCCGCCAATGACTACGCCACACATAGAGCTTAGTTTTACACGTCTTTATTCTACTGCGTGTAACTGCAAACTCAACATTCTAAAACAAGCTTTCATAGCATTCCACTGTCGCACCTACATAACAGGTCAACGGAGTCCGCTAGTAGCCAAAGGGTTCTGTCATAAAACTCGCAAGACACTACAGTATTTATGTACTAAATCTCTATAAGTTTCTAATCTAATTACCTCATAGCATATAGAATAATTTAGCTGTCTTAATGCCTCATTCTCATACATTTCAACATCCAATACCACAGTATTACCACCATTGTCTGAGGGTTTAATGGCTATAGCATCATTAGATTTTAACACTTTTAGAGCTTGTTTCTGAGCATTGGACAAATTGCCAGGTTCTCTCTAAACCTTGTTTCTTAAGGTCATCAATTCCTTCATCATGATGTCATGAAATACATCAATGTTGCCATGGGGCATGGAAGGTATCATTCTGGATTTCAATTTAAAGCCACTTACAGTAGGGATATTCACATCTATTTCCAAGATCTCTATGATTTGGCTAATTCAACATCAGGGTTATCTGATTCTCCCTCCCTGAGTAACGCTTCAAGGGCCAACAGGCAATCTACAGCACCAATTTTGATATCATGGTTGCTAGTGTGGTTACCTGAATGGGTCCCTTTCTTACTAGACATTTCATGCAATTTGCAGTTGTAACTTTCTAATTATTAGATACAAATCAACTCTTGTTTGTGCATAATCATAGTTCAAGCTAGTACAAAAAGTCAACCCCATTTCGAGAAGGGATCTTTCAACCTCAGTGAGTTTTTTTTAGAGATTCATCACAATAAGTTTCTGCATTAGTCTTTCTCTTCCGGTGGCTGGTCCTCCTGGATTGTGAGGAATCACACTCATCCTCTTCTCGTGCACTTCCTTTGTTTGCGCCTCTTCCTCTACCCCTGAGGGAAGGTCTGTCCACTTTGGGCTTGCCGGAGTAAACGAAAGTTGTTGTAAAAAATACCCAGTGAGTTGGCAGTCGTACTAGGACCAGCCAAATCATCCGTGTCTGTACTAATGTCAGAGCTGGATTCAGTGGATATGTGATCACATTGTTTATGCGTACCTTCCTGTCGCATTTCCTTCCTAAACATATCATATTTTCTAGCAGATGTTAGAATTCTGCCCTCAGCACAGCCCCTTTTATCTCTCTGAAACTTCTGCTGTTTCCTTTATTTCACTTTATTCTCATTCTCTTATAAGAGCTGTTTAACCATCATGGTTTGTTGTAGATCCTTAAACATAGTTTAGTCACTCTGTATATTCTAGCTAAGTCCAGTTTGGCATATTTCAGAATGATCTGCATCATATCTTTCTTTACACGATTTTGCAGTAAAATCCACCCATTCCTCAAGGATCCCTGGATGAGAGGATTCATAAGTAGGCACGATAAAAATGCATAATCCACTTGGGACTCAGTTGACTTCAATGTACCTAGTTAACAAGTTTAACTTCCACCATTTACTTATTTCTTTACGCATCAATTTTTCCAAAGCAAATACTTTCGGTTTAACAGTCACAGTACCTGTGTGCTGCAGCCCTGCTCCACCTGCATTGGTGGTGCTGCTTATTTCTTCTGTATCACAGAAGATTTGTTTGGCTGCTTCAGATCTGACAGTGCCACTAGTGGCCAGCTCTGCTTCCAATTAGGCATTATTCAATTATTGTATCATAAACCCCCTGAACACACAAAGCCACACTCGATATATATATATATATATATATATATATATATATATATATATTTATTCACTGAAAAAATCAAAGGTTACAGGGACGTTATAGTTAGGGTCAGATTTCACTTGTACAAAATGAGCGAAATTCATCAGTTATAGTTATCTGAGCTAACTATGCCCCTGCAACGCACTGCTTATGACCTCACATATTACATCACTCATGACATGGTCTGTGATATCAATGATAATGACATCTCAAATGACATCACTGATGACGTCACTGATGACACCATCCAGTGACTTTAAGTATTTTGGAAGTGTTTATGATTGTTAAACATATATCCTAATGGACTATACAACTTAGAGTAGTATACTAGGTGTCCTACTAATGAGTGATAATACTTTCAATATATATCATGTGAGTGGCTGTGTGACCATATGTATCCTTGTGCGTATGGGTGTGTGAGTGGCTGTATAGGTGGTTGTGTAAGTAGCTGTGTGGGTGAGTGAGATGCTGTGTGAGTGGCTGTATTGCTGAGTGAGTAGGTATGCCAGGGGATGTATGGGTGGGTGAGTGATTGTCAAAGTGGCTCTATCAGTGTGTAAGTAGGTGCGTAGTGACTGTATGGGTGAGTGAGTGGTTGTCTGAATGGCTATATGAGTGACTGGATATGTAAGCAGCAGTATGGGTGAGTGAGTAGCTGTTTGAGTAGATGTTTCGTTTGTTGACTTCATGTTTGAGTGACTATTGGACAGTGAGCGTCCGTGTGAATGGCTGTATGGGTGAGTACAGGAATGTGTGAGTGCTTGTATGGATGTGTCAATGGGTATGTAAATGGTTGTGTGAATGAGTGTTTCCATGGGTGGCTGTGTGTAGAGGCTGATTAGGTGTGTGAGTGGATGTGTGACTCTGTAGGTAAATAAGTGGGTGTGTGAATAGCTCTATAGGTGAGTGTGTGGTTATGTGGCTGGCTGTATAGGTGAGTAACTGGTTGTATGAGTGGCTGTATGGGTGAGTGAATGGTTGTGTGAGTTGTTGTACGAGTGAGTGAGTGAGTGGGTGTGTGAGTGGCTCTATCAAGGAGTGAGTGGGTGTGTGATTACTGGTGTAAGTCTGTGAATGGGTATGTCAGTTGTTGTATGGGTGTGTGAGTGGGCATACAAGAGGGTTTATGGAGGTGTGAGTAAGTGTGTGAGTGGTCCTGTAGATGATGTCATCAGTTATGTCATTTGAGATGTCATGAGTGATGCCATCAGTGATGTCACTGACCATGCCATGAGTGATGTAATATGTGAGGTCATAAGCAGTGCATTGCAGGGGCGTAAGTTATAGTTAGCACATGTAACTATAACTGCCGAATTTCCCTGGTTTTGTACAAGTTAAATCTAACGCTAACTATAACGTCCCTGTAACCTTTGGTTTTTTCAGTGAATTTCTAAGGTTTTTTAAATGCTAATTCCTAACTATAACTTACCTGTAACCTTAGTTTTTTCAGTGAATTTCTAAGGTTTTTTAAATGCTAATTCCTAACTATAACTTACCTGTAACCTTTGTTTTTTCAGTGAATTCCCATGGTTTTTTAACTAGTAATTGTGTTTGCAGTGTGGTAAAGAAAGGAGGCTGGGCCTCGAACCAGCTCTTAGGAATCCCGCTGTATACGACTTACAGAAGGTACCAGTAGGGCTTCTTGGCCACCAAGGTCCCTCAGGAGTAAAGTGGACTTCATCCTCCAATCAGTAGTGCATCATGCGCCGCGTTTGCAGAGTAGTAGAGAAATGGGGCGTGTCCTCCGAACACTTGTTACCAATCCCACTGTGTGGGACTTACTGGAGGTAACAGGAGGGGTAGTTGGCCCCCAAGGACTTCCTTGGGGCCCAACTACCCCTCCTGTTATCTCCAGTAAGTCCCACACAGCAGGATTTCTGAGACATCGTGGGAGGCCATGCCACTTTCTCCACCACTCTGCAAGCGCGCCTTGTGGCGCACTACTAGTAGGTGGATGAAGTCCCCTTGGCTATTGAGTGTCCTTGGGAGCCAAATACCCCTCCTGTTGCCTCCAGCAAGTCCCACACAGTGGGTTTGCTGAAAGGTTTTTGGTGGCCACAGCCCTTTTCTCCACCACTCTGCAAAAGCACCTCCTGGTGCACCACTGGTTGGGGGATGAAGTCCCCTTGGCTCTTGAGGGTCCTTGGGGGACAAGTACTCCACCAGTTAACTCCTGCAAGACACACTCACAGGCTTTGCTGAGAGGTTTTTGGTGGTCACGCCCTCTTTCTCCTCCACTGTGCAAATGCGCCTCCTGGCACACTACTATTTGGGGGATGAAGTTCACTAGCTCCTGAGGGTCCTTGGGGGCCAACTAGTCCTCCTGTTACCTGCAGTAAGGCCCACACTGCTGGATTGCTGAGAGGTGGTCAGAGGCCACGCTCCCTTTCTCCACCACTCTGCAAACACACCTCTGGGTGCACTGCTGCTTTGGGAAGAAGTCCACTTTAGTCCTGAGGCCCTCAGGAGGCAAGGAGACCTCATTCCCCCACCAGTAGTGCACCAAGAGGCGCATTTGCAGAGTGGTGGAGAAAGTGGCATTGCCTCTGACCACCTCGCAGGAATCCCGCTGTGTGGGGTTTACTGGAGGTAACAGGATGTCTTCTTGGCCCCTGAGGACCCTCAGCAGTCAAGGGGACTTCATCCCCCAACCAGGAGTGTGCCAGGAGGCGCATTTGCAGAGTAGTAGAGAAAGGGGTGGGGCGTATCGCGAGTTGCAGCATTTTTCATTCTTTTTTTTCTTTTTTAGGATGGAGGGCATGTGGCCCTCCTTCCCTGGATCATTTTGGGTCCCTGGGACCCCATTCCCCGGGGCCATATCCTTTTTTAAAAGCAAATATTTTAAACACGAGGGCCCCCCGGGCAAATACGGCCCAGGGAACTTTTCAATGGGATGGGGGCCCCCCCTCCTAAGGCCTATTTCAGTCCTGGGGTACCCATCCCCCAGGGCAGGCCTTAATCATTTTTTTTTAAAGGGGAGGGGGGACCAGAGCGGCCCCCTGCCCTGGGCCGAAATTGCCCTGGGGACGATATCCCCCGGGGCATGGCTAAGTCGTTGTGGACCACGGAGGGGGGCCTCAAGGCCCATCGCAGTACCTGCCAGCTCCCCTACTGTGGGAGCTGGCATTGCTTTTAGACAGAGGGAGCTGCTTCCATGAAGTGAACAGGAGCTTGCTATGGCATGGCGGGAGCAGTGCTCCTGCCATGCCATAGCAGAATGCAATGCCCCTGGGGTGGGCACCCAGGGACATTGATGAAGCCGTCCCTGGAGGGCGGCAGTCCCCAGGGATATGCAAGGCTCCTTGCAGCCCCCTCCCCATCTTGTAGATAGCCCAGGGGAGGTGGTGGTCCCCGGGGCCCGGGGTCCACAACGGACCCCAGTCATTACTTCATTTGTGCACCGGGGAGGTGGCGGTCCTTGGGTCGGCATGGAGGAGGCTGTAGGGCCTCCCCCACATTAAAACAGAATTCAATTAGTGGTTGTGCCCCCGGGAGCACTAGTTGCCCTTCAAAAAGATCAGACTATTGTCATCAAACCCTTGGACAAAGTGGGTAACATAGTTATTATGAAGAGAGTAGACTATGTGAAGGAGGGATTAAGACAACTTAGAAACACAACATGCTACACCAAAGTAGACGGGGAATATTTGAAGTATATCCACACTAGATACACAGAGAGATTACTAAACTGGCATGAGGACCAACTCCTAAATTGGGATGAGTTATAATTTCTAAGGAATGACACACCTACTACTTCTACTCCTACTACTACACGATGTCTTCTTTATTTGGCAAGGTGACAGAGGCACATTGGATGAGTTTATCCAATGGATCAACTGTGGAGATGCAAATCTTAAATTGACCTCATCCGCTAGCCAGACAGTATGTAATTTTTTAGACATTGATATTAAAGCAGTTGATAATAAGTTAGACCAAACCATCTGATAGGAATACCACTTTGCATTACACCAGTAATCATCCCAGCTCATAAACGGAAAATATTACCTACGGGCAGTTTCTGCGATTAAAACGAAATTGTACAAATAGAAAAGATTTTGAATATCACGCAAACTGTTTAAAGAAGAAGCTACAGAATAGAGGATATCCAAATAGACCTATTAAACAAGCATACAAGCGGGCAAAATATTTTAATAGAGACAGTATTTTTTTATATAAGGACAAAATAGAAACAGATAAAGACCAAAGGATAGTTCTTGTAACAAATTTTTCAGGTGCCAGTAATAAAATTAAAAATTTGATAAATAGATCGTGGACCCTACCGAATGGTACAGGCAAACCTGTAATTCCAAAACCTATTTTTGCCTTCAGAAGAAACAGTACAATTCGAAATGATTTGATACAGACTTATAAAGAAGTGAAGGGGCCCCAACAAATCAGTGTACTTAATGGCAAAAAATAGAAGGCAATTTCCGTGTGGAAATTGTGTTAATTGTGGATCTACAATACAAGGTGATTGTATAGAATATAATAGTATGAAACATAGATATAGATCTCTCCTGAATTGTAGAACCAAAAATGTAATTCATCTCATCATATGCCCATGTGGCAATGGATATGTAGATGAGACTAGTAGAGAGATAAGAATACGTTTAAACGAACACAGATCAGCTATTAGGATCAATAAGAAAAATGCACCCCTGACAGAACATTGGCAACAATATAAGCACACTTTGGATGAGATTAGATGGGTAATTTTAGAAAAGATGACATGCCCTACTAGGGGGTGATGTAGATGCTAAAAGAAAACAACGAGAACAATTCTATATGAGTAGATTTAACACATTTAGATCAGGCCTAAATAGTAGGGAAGAATGGGAAAGATTAATATTATAGAAATAACATCTAAAGTGTCCCATTATAACCATAAGAATGCTGAATCGTTAATTAGGGTAGGTAAAATGACGCGAGCGAACCATACATGGAAGCTTGTTCCAAGTACTGGATAAGTGGGGTAACAAGATTTGTAATCCTACCATTAATGCAGATTAGGTATAAATAAAACGTTTGTTGACATACTGTTTATATATTTTTATATTTCTCCTAAAAAAAAATTTATATGAAGAAGTGTAGAGGTATCTATCCAGTAACATAGAGTGTAATAATTAACTCTATCACATTGATTATCTAATCGGTGGACATATTTGCCTCTTTGCAGGGATACACATATCGGTATTTTTAGCAGAGAAATAAAAAGTTACACCATGGAAATATTAATATTATAAGTGCAAATTATATTATTGTTAAAGTAGTCGCTATAACCGACAGCGATGGAAGGTATTAATAAAGTCTTTGAAAAAATTAAAATTGCTACATGAAGAAATGGATCAAATAGGGATCCGGTTTAGGCGCTTGTAAATAAAGGTTTAAGACAGTTGAAAACATGTGACTCATTCGTCAGCTAGTATAAAAGAAGGACGAGGAGTGTGACTCGTTCTCATTCCTCATGTATATGGAAGCGAGAACGGACGTCTGCTTCTGGCGCAAGAATCGCGGTAAGGATGTAGAGTTTATAAATAAACCATTAGGGGATAACAACTAGTTTTCAAGCGTAACCCTGCTTGAATATGTAACATTTAACGTGGGAATAACATTATATCCTGCGAATGCCGGGGAAAGCCTAGTGTGTATTTAACAAAAGGAGAGGGGCTAATTTGGCTTAAATAGGAGCAACCGTGCATAATGAGTGTAGACTCATTAAAAAACATTGTTTTAGTCTACTGATTTGGAATGATCAATATCGTGGTAAAAGTGGGATTAATAGGTAAATATGCCTCGTTTTACCACGCAAAAATTGACTCTTTACATAGTATGTATGTCAATAGTGCTACATAGATGGAGTCTCATTTAGAATTGAGATTTAAACAAGATCTTCCTTTCATTCTTTTAGATATTTGAAGGGTGTAAACTGACCAAGATAAGTGAGAAGTCAGGCGGTTGTGCAATATAAATGCGCCCTTATGAGTAAACTTTAACGGATATACCACATGAAACAAGTGGAGAAGGAATTTTTATTTGAGGTGAGCACCATATTGAGTATAAAAGATGAGTATCCTAATTAGTAAAGGGAGGTTCACATCCTGAATTGTTTTATTTGTATTTTAAACCTCACAGGCTGCCCTGATTTCAGAGGGACTTCTCTTTCACATATACATTAGAGGCTCATAACACAATAACTAACTAAAAGGGTAAGACAAAAACCATATATGTAAGAAATTATGGAAGTTGACACATTACATATAAATATAGAATATTAAGATGTGATTTTCACTTATAGATTGAACAACCATTAAGAACCATTAAGAAGCATGAGAAGAGTATAATGCTGAACCGGAACAATTATATGAAATGGTAATCTATGCCCGTCCATGTAAAGTAGTGGGAATATTTGGGGTTTTGTCCGTGTGGATTATAGGTTGTTTAACAAAACAGTTGTAGTTAAAAAACTAGTTTTTGTAAAATAAGACCCCCCTTTTTAAATTTTTTTTTTTTTAATAATAGTTTTCAATGAAATAATTTCATGATGGAACCAAATGAGTATAGTTCATTAGATAAACATAATGATATGGACGGACTGATAGTGCACACCTATGAGAGTGGTGGAGTAATTGACTGAACTCTGTATATGTAAAACTGTCATTGAGATACATGTGACATCTAATTATGTTTTATGTATATTTTGTAGATAATTGTTGTCAATAAGTAAAGAGTCCTGAAGAAGGTGGTATATTGATTTCCTTCCACCAAAACGCCGCGTCGACAACTTTTTTTATTGTACCTCTTTTTATTCTAGTTCTGATTGTATTTGTAAATAATTGGATACAATTGTGTTCTTTTCTTTATGCTTACCTGCACTTCATGGAGACCAACGCCCTCATTATAACGTAGTATATCTGGTTGATGTCTCTCAAATGATACTGATTTAGTATTGTAATGTAAAAGAAAGTGGTAAGAAGAGAATATGTGCATTGATGATATAGCATCTATCTTTTTTAACTGTTTTTAAATATTTTTTGTACATGTATTGGGAATCAATATAATAAACCTTTGACTATTTTTGCATATATATGAGTTCAGTGTGTTGAGAATAGTGAGTGAATGAGTGTCCATAATAGTTGATTAATGATAGTGATTGTAATTTTACACAGTCCGGGATATTTCTTTGTTGAAAAACACCTACTACTCCCACACTATACCTATTACCGCAGGTACACAAGGATCGCAATAATTCACCAGGTTGCCCCATTGTTTTGTCCAAAAATAGTTTTTGGGAAAATACATCTATTTTCGTTGACCATTTCCTCTCACCTTTTGTATAGAATCTCAACTCACATGTTAGGGATACAAAAGATTTCATTAAAAAGACACAAAATCTTTGTTGGAAGCATGAGTGCTGGTTAGTATGTCTGGACATGGAGAGTCTTAACACGAGCATCAGACACGATGATGGTGTGAATGCATGCAGATACTTTCTGAGGAACAGGAATGTCACTGTCCTACATCATACACAGATGTTATTGTTAATGATTAACATCTGTTTGAAGGAGAACATTTTTCTATTTGAGAACACCCTATACAAACAAACACAAGGCACTGCGATGGGTACCTGCTTTGCCCTCAGCTACGCCAATCTGGCAGTGGGCTGGTGGGAGGAGCAGGTGCTCTGGGGCAATGAACTGAGTAAATGGACGAATGATGTCAGTGTATGACTGCGTTACATGGATGATATTTTTTTCGTCTGAGAAGGAAGTGAGACTGATCTACAAGTTTTCTTTGGTAAACTAAATGAGAACAAAGTAAATCTCAAGTTTACCATGAAAAACAGCAGAGAAACTATCGACTCTCTAGATATCAGGTTGACCATAATAGAAGAAAAATTACACACTGAATTATTCAGAAAAGATACGGCTGGCAACTCTATTTTATATGCCAATAGTTCCCATCCTCCCAGTTTCCTCTGGAGTAGTCCGTACAGTGAGTTTCTAAGAGCCAAAAGGAATTGTAGCTCAGAGGTGGGCTACAAAATAATTAAAGATGAAATGACTGAACGGTTAAAAGCAAGAAACTACCCATATAAGGCCCTCAAGAAAGCCAGCGAAAAAGCAGACTCCAAAATGAGAGAAGAGACATTACACCAGAGGCTAGAACAGGACATAGAACCCAACAGCGAACCCATACGTTTCATCACTAAGTTCGATAGGCAAGCAACACAGTTAAGAAAGATCTTAAAAAACAGATGGGCCATGCTGACACAAGGCAACCTATTGAGAGCTAGGATTGGAGATGCTCCTAACATTACCTTCCAGCGTAACCTATCTGTAAAAGACATTCTAGTACATAGCGATCTGGCACCAGTAAATTCGAACTGGCTTCACCAAAGCAAAGGCTTTTAACGGTGTGGGCACTGTAAGGTGTGCAAACATAGCACTAACATTCAGGAGGTCACACTAGAGAAGGTACGAAAGAAGTGGCGCATCTCGAAACTCATTACATGCAAAACTGATTTCATGGTATGTGTTATCACTTGCCCGTGTGCCAAGTGGTACATAGGTTCGACCACCTTCCCAGTACAAAAAAGAATATTAGAACACTGGCGAGCAATCACCAACACAGACATGAGCTACAACACAACAAGACACTTCCGAGATTACCATGATGGGGACTGGACAAAGGCATTGACTCTGTACCTAAACACCCTAGAGGAGACAATAGGATATCTGCATTACGCAGACTAGAATCTAGATTCATTATGCAAGCTGGTTGTCTGATTCCCCGTGGAATGAACAACTACGAAGAATTGCACACACATCTGTAAAAAGGAGGTAGAGATTCCCGTAACCTGCACAGTTCCTGTGAGAAGTTCTTTTTTAAATGTTTTTTTCTTTTCTTCCCTGGTATGTTCATGGTTTAATAAGATAGATTATATGTGCTATCTGGTCCTACATTAATATTTATTATCTTATTTTGCAGAATGAGGGAGGTTCGCCTGACTGCATCAAGGGAAAATGGCATCTAGGGAGTTAATATGCATGAAGGAGGCTCTCCACAAATAGAAACCTTTACTTCTTATTAGGAGGTTCAGTAGAAGGACTGTTTGGGAATCAGGTGGATATTATCAAGCTACTTGAGCTTTTATGCCCATCCATTATATGATAAAGACATGTCTCTTTTTTTACACCTCTCTATGCACACTACCGAAAACATCTTGCCATATCCCTGTTTTAAGGTGATACATAATTGGATACTATACCAGTATTGTGTTTTGATATTGCGAGCAAACCATTAGCAATATGACATACGCCAGTATGGATGGCTGTTGATACATTAACTGTATGGCTATGATGATGGCACACATCTGTTTGTATAAAGAACATAAAAGAAATAATGGATTTCACTAGTGAATGAATAATTATGTTTGAAAAAACATGAATTCCTTCCAATGTATAATCAACTTGGAATGAAATGTAAACAATTTACCTAATGTGGGAAGAAAGAAAGGTACCGTTGGTAGAAGTATTTTTGTTTATTTCAATCCGTCACGTCCTGTGTGACGTGTAATTAAGTTTGTTGTCAGGATACTATTATCATGTGATCAAGACCGATGTAGGTCAAAACACATCTTTTTCGTTTGTGCCAAGAAAAATAAAGACGTTGAACTGAGCACCGTTGGTGTGGCTGGCTGTCCGTCTCTTCGCCGAGAAGGATTCAAGATATATATATATATATATATATATATATATAAATATATATATATATATATATATATATATACATATATACCTACTGGCGGTCGCCAGTAGGTAGTTATAGTTAGGACCTAGCTACCATAGGAAAATCGCAACATTCTATTCCCAATAACTTTGGCGCCGATTGACGAATCTTCACGAAATTTTCAAAACTAATGGCCCGCTCCGGTCCGCTCCTATCTTGAAAGTTTCGGGGTGATTCATCAAGCGGGGGCCGAGAAAAAAGGGGGGTCCCAAAACGTGTTTTCGCCATGTTAATTCCCATAGGAAATTTTAGACACGGCTACTGCCCGAACTGCTGAACGGAATTACACCAAATTTGGCAAAAAGGTAGCGCTTGGTTCAGAAAGCAAACTTTTTTTAAATGGTGTAAATCCGTTCAGTAGTTGCGGAGAAATTCAAAAAATAAGAGTCAAAAAATCAATTTCCCATAGGAAACTTTATGCAAGGCTACAGCCAAAACTGCTGAACGGAATTACACCAAATTTGGCAAAAAGGTAAGGGTGGGCGGCAAATTCCGTTCCGCTCGCGGAACTTGCGAAATTTCGGCATTTTTGCGTTCCGCGCGGAACGCGGAAATGTCGAAACTTCCGCGATCCGCCGCGGAACGGAATTCGGGTGCAAGAAAGCACTGAAGCAGGTGCCCGAGTTGAAGCCCAAATTCTGTAACGCATTAATTATCACAAAAAATTCGTGAGCAAGGTCGAGGCTAAGCAGGAGTGCTTTCTGCCCATATCTACCGTCAAACATTAGCTGTAATGAATCATGATCCCCGATGGAGGTCTTTGCATCCTTGATTTTTCGAGCGCAATCCCCGTGTTATCCCCCAGTAGAAAGTACTCCAGTTGAGTAGAGGTATTGCACAGAACGGAGGCATCTTCGTGGATAAATATGCAGGGCAGGTGTGCAGAATTCGTGAGCCGTGATAGTGTATAATGTCACACAATAGGTGTTTGAGAACCTTTTGATACTTGCAGTGCCTCCTTTTCACTACTCATCGATGGAAGTAAATGGGTTACTAAGTTTTGTTGCTGATTAAAACTATTTAGCCCACCTAGTCCTTCTGAAAGCACCGATTGGGATGTCTCCCTCGTCGTTGGACTCATGGTCAACCCTGGCAGCATCCTGGTAGTGGAAATTTCTTCAGAGGTTCTGTGGAAATAATGCCACTCCCTTCGATGATTCCAAGGTGGGGGTGGTCTATTCCTTATCGGATTATATTTTGTTTTTTGACAAAGTCTAGACGAGAGAATTCTCCTGGATCGAAGTTCTTTCGCTGTCATGATTCCCCCAGAAATACTCATGAGGGATGCAGTCAGATGCAGTCAGGTGTATTAAATACCGGAGGTGGGGGTTGGTACCCCGAGATCCGCAAGCCACACCCGAACCTAGAGGGGACGCTTCTGCGAGTTACGAGGAACTTCCTTCCATTGTATGCTACTAATGAAACAACACCCCTTGTTATCTCGGGCCTTTGTCTCTTATAAGTGCTGCCACACCTCCTCTAAGTAGAAACCAGGCCACAAGCGACCAGGGAGGGGCACGAGCACGCCTACGATTCCAATTACAATTCACCCAAGGCCAAAGGGGCCTCTGGCAAATGTTCAATGCCAGCGAGCAGCCACAAGTAGCCACATGTAGGAGAATTGAGTCACTGGAGGCTGCTACATAAGGTGAACCAACACGCCACTCAAGCAGTCACGCAAGCTGCACTCCACCCAGTGGGTCACTACCATGTGGTCTGGCTCGTCCCCATGGGATGCCTTAGGCAGCCATCCTACTGTGTTTCCTCACTTACCACCTCCTCCTGATGTGGCAGTGCAGCAGGCGGCAGGTGGCAGGCAGCAGGCGGGGCAGGCTGGGCAATACACAGAGTCAATCCGGACTGCTCCGGTTGCCCACAATCCTCTGTACCGGCACAAAAATGCCACAAACGCCCTTTCGCTGTGGCGGTGGCGTCTCCTCGCTTACTCCGCCCGCTGCACTGCTTGCTAGCTCAATCGTTTGCTCCTCCCCCAATGCACAACGTACAATCATCAGATCCTCAACTCAAGAAGAGCTCAGAATGAGTAGTAACACACAGATAGAATTTTTCCTGTAATAAATTATAGCGTAAAAATAAACATGCTGCCATTTTTATATCCTTTACACTGATCAGTCTTTATTTTAGAAAATCAGATCATAAACACAAAATGAGCAAATCTCGTTTTCTCTATGTGCTCCATGGCTGCTGCCTCTGATAGCAAGCATTATGATGATGTCACAAGCCAACTGTAATAAGTTACTATCAGTATCAATATCAATATATAACTTTATTCTGTGGCAATTAGCCATCCATAAAAGCAATATATAAAACAGTACAAGAGAAAAAAATATATAAAAGTGCAATTCATGTCATCGAACGCAATCCTCGTGCAGAATTCATGAGCGTGGTTAAGCAGGTGTGCCTTCTCTCCATTTCCAACATGAAAAGTTAGCTGTAATCCCCGATGGAGGTCTTTGCATCCTTGATTTTCCCGAGCGCAATCCTCGTGCAGAATTTGTGAGCGTGGTTAAGCAGGTGTGCCTTCTCTCCATTTCCAACGTGAAAAGTTAGCTGTAATCCCCGATGGAGGTCTTTGCATCCTTGATTTTCTCGAGCGCAATCCTCGTGCAGAATTCGTGAGCGTGGTTAAGCAGATGTGCCTTCTCTCCATTTCCAACGTGAAAAGTTAGCTGTAATCCCCGATGGAGGTCTTTGCATCCTTGATTTTCCCGAGCGCAATCCTCGTGCAGAATTCGTGAGCGTGGTTAAGCAGGTGTGCCTTCTCTCCATTTCCAACGTGAAAAGTTAGCTGTAATCCCCGATGGAGGTCTTTGCATCCTTGATTTTTCCGAGCGCAATCCTCGTGCAGAATTCGTGAGCGTGGTTAAGCAGATGTGCCTTCTCTCCATTTCCAACGTGAAAAGTTAGCTGTAATCCCCGATGGAGGTCTTTGCATCCTTGATTTTCCCGAGCGCAATCCTCGTGCAGAATTCGTGAGCGTGGTTAAGCAGGTGTGCCTTCTCTCCATTTCCAACGTGAAAAGTTAGCTGTAATCCCCGATGGAGGTCTTTGCATCCTTGATTTTCCCGAGCGCAATCCTCGTGCAGAATTCGTGAGCGTGGTTAAGCAGATGTGCCTTCTCTCCATTTCCAACGTGAAAAGTTAGCTGTAATCCTCGAAGGAGGTCTTTGCATCCTTGATTTTCCCGAGCGCAATCCTCGTGCAGAATTCGTGAGCGTGGTTAACCAGCTGTGCCTTCTCTCCATCTCTTCCATAGTGTGGGAAAGGCACTATACATTTACCCAACGAGGTAGCACTTACCGATTAGCCAGTAGAAAGTACTCCAGGTGACTAGAGGTATTGCACAAAACGGTGGCATCTTCGTGGATAAATATGCAGGGCAGGATTCAACGGGCGCAGCAAAATCTCCGCGAGCATGCGAAATTCCGCGTGCTCGCGGAGATTTCTTGCCGTTTCGCGGAATTTTGCGGAACGCAACTCCGCAAATTCCGCCCACCCTTACAAAAAGGTAGTGCTTCGATCAGAAAGCACCCTTTTTAAAAATGGTGTAAATCCGTTCAGTAGTTGCTGAGAAAATCAAAAAATAAAAGTTTCAATATATAGAGGCGCGGTGGATCCGCACACCCTCCCGACCACGAGCTTTATTCTAATTGGCTGTCAACACTCCAAACCAGGAAGTGTTGGCAGCCATCTTGTGACTCGGTAGAACCAAGTCACAAGAAAAGAGAAAAAGAAACACACAAAACAAGAAAAGGGGGCAGGGTAGAAACACCCTGACCCCCTAGGCCTGCTTAGGGGGTCCCACAAGGACCCCCAGGGCCCAAAAAAGCCATTTAAAAAAAAAAAAAAATCGGCAAAATGTGCGCCGGATCCGTGGATCCGGCCGCAAAACAAAAAAAAAAACGAAGCGCGGGCTCCCGTGCTTCGTTACTAATTAGCCCCCAGGTGGGCCAAGTTCCGGGGGCAGTGAAAAAAAAAGTGTGGGGGGTCCCCAATCCCCCCCACACTGCCCCGGGGACCGCCACCTCCCCGGGGCTTGAATAATGAGTTGCGGGGGGGCACGCAGCCCCCCGCAGCCCCAGGGACTGCCACCTTCCGGGGCTTGTTTTTTTAAAGTTTGGAGGGGCCTCTAAGGCCCCCCCAAGCCCTGGGGACCGCCACCCCCCGGGGCTTTAATTATTTATAATTGCGGGGGGCACACTGCCCCCCCGCAGCCCCGGGGACCGCCACCCCCGGGCTTCATTTAAAAAAAAATACCTGTGTGGGGGCTCGAGCCTCCCACACGCCCCGGGACCGCCACCTCCCGGGGCACTTAAAATGTAAATTTGGGGGTCCGTTACGGACCCCGCGCCCCGGGACAACCACCTCCCGGGGGCTGTGCAGATGTTGGGAGGGGGGCCACGCGGCCCCCCTCCTGGAGCCAGTGATGGCCCTGGGGACCACCACCCCCCAGGGCCGGCTCCTGCAGTGTCCCGGGGTGCCCACCCCCAGGACACTGCTGTTTGCAATGACAGGGCGGGAGCCTCGCGGCTCCCGCCCTGTCATTGCAAACTGCTTTGCTTCATTGAAGCGAGAGCAGGGAAACCTGCTCTCGCTTCAATGAAGCAAAGCAGATTCCTTTTCCACACAGGAAGCTGCATGTCAGCAGCTCCCCATGTGGAAAAGCAATGCCGGCTCCTGTAGGACGCGGGGAGCCGACGGGACCGTGGGGGAATTGGGGACCCCCCCACGGTCCCCAACGGAGAGGGCCAGCCCCGGGGGATGGGGTCCCCGGGGCTAGAAGTGGCCCGGGAGGGGGGCCACGCGGCCTCCCTCCCCCAAAAAGTAAAAAATAAAAATAAATAAAGGCCGGGGGATGGGGTCCCCGGGGCCAATAGAGGCCTCAGGAGGGGGGCCACGCAGCCCCCCTCCATAATTAAAAATTATTATGTATGTGCCCATGCCCCGGGGGATGGGGTCCCCAGGGCTGGAATTGGCCATGGGAGGGGGGCCCACGCGGCCCCCTTCCCGATCAATTTTTTATTTTTTATTTAAATGGGGGTAAGGCCCTGGGGGATGGGGTCCCCAGAGCCCAAAAAAAGTAAAATGAAGGGGGGCCACGCAGCCCCCCTTCTAAATAAAAAAACCCAAAAAAAACACGGAGATCGTGCCGAGGCCCCGCCCCCTCCTAGCAAGACACTGCAAACGCGCCCTGTGGCGCGTTTTACAATGGGGAATTAATTCCCCTTCAATACTGAGGGTCCCTGGGGGCCAAGTAGCCCACCAGGTACCTCCAGTAAGTGCCACAGGGCTGCGTTGCAGAGAGGTGGTCCAGGCCACGCCCCTTTTTACACCTCTCTGCAACGCAGCTCTGTGGCGCTTACTGAAGGTACCTGGTGGGCTAGTTGGACCCCAGGGACCCTCAGGATTCAAGGGGACTTAATCCCCCAACTTAAAACGCGCCACGGGGCGCGTTTGCACAGTGGTGAAGGAAGGGGGCGGGGCCTGAGGTGACATTTGTGCAAACGCGCCCTGTGGCGCGTTTTAAGTTGGGGAATTAATTGCTCTTCAATCCTGAGGGTCCCTGGGGGCCCACTATCCCACCAGGTACCTCCAGTAAGCGCCACAGAGCTGCGTTGCAGAGAGGTGTAAAAAGGGGCGTGGCCTCTGAACACCTCTCTGCAACGCAGCTCCCTAGCGCATAATGGAGGTACCTGGTGGGCTAGTTGGCCCCCAGGGACCCTTAGTATTCAAGGGGAATTAATCCCTCAACTTAAAACACGCAACGGGGCGCGTTTGCACAGTGGTGAAGGGAGGGGGCGGGGCCTGAGGTAACATGTGTGCAAACACGCCCTGTGGCACGTTTTAAGTTGGGGAATTAATTCCTCTTCAATCCTGAGGGTCCCTGGGGGCCAACTAGCCCACCAGGTACCTCCAGTAAGTGCCACAGAGCTGCGTTGCAGAGAGGTGGCCCAGGCCACGCCCCTTTTTACACCTCTCTGCAATGGGGCTCTGTGGCGCTTACTGGAGGTACCTGGTGGGCTAGTTGGACCCCAGGGACCCTGAAGATTCAAGGGGACTTAATCCTCCAACTTAAAACGCGCCACGGGGCGCATTTGCACAGTGGTGAAGGAAGGGGGCGGGACCTGAACTGATATGTGTGCAAACACGCCCTGTGGCGCGTTTTAAGTTGGGGAATTAATTCCCCTTCAATCCTAAGGGCCCCTGGGGGCCAACTAGCCCACCAGGTACCTCCAGTAAGCGCCACAGGCCTGCGTTGCAGAGAGGTGGTCCAGGCCACGCCCCTTTTTACACCTCTGTGCAACGCAGCTCTGTGGCGCTTACTGGAGGTACTTAGTGCGCTAGTTGGACCCCTGGGACCCTCAGGATTCAAGGGGACTTAATTTGCCAACTTAAAACGGCCACAGGGCGTGTTTACACAGTGGTGAAGGGAGGGGACGGGGCCTGAGGTGACGTGTGCAAACACGCCCTGTGGCACGTTTTAAGTTGGGGAATTAATTCCCCTTCAATCATGAGGGCCCCTGGGGGCCAACTAGCCCACCAGGTGCTTCCAGTAAGCGCCACTGCGCTGCGTTGCAGAGAGGTGGTCCAGGCCATGCCCCTTTTTACACCTCTCTGCAACGCAACTCTGTGGCGCTTACTGGAGGTACCTGGTGGGCTAGTTGGACCCCAGGGAC
The DNA here is from genome assembly GCA_963921515.1 of Calotriton arnoldi. NCBI lineage: Eukaryota > Metazoa > Chordata > Amphibia > Caudata > Salamandridae > Calotriton > Calotriton arnoldi. Next base: position 14,476 of record CAWUFW010021811.1, on the reverse strand, counting down.
CCTTAGGATTCAAGGGGACTTTATCCCCCAACTTAAAACGGCCGAAGGGCGTGTTTGCACACATGTAACCTCAGTCCCACCACACCAGTGTGCAAACGCGCCCCATGGCGCGTTTTAAGAGGTAGTTTTAATCCCCCTGCCCTATTATGTACTAGGGAGTTACAGAGGAGGTCATGCTAATCACAGGGGTACCCCAACGCATAGTGTTCCCTAGTGTATGTAGGTGTTTTAACTGTATTCTAAGTGTCTTTTACCATAGCACTGGCTCTAGGCCTGGTTAGTCAGAGTCAGTTACCACCAGTACCCGTCTGGAAAAGGTTTGGGCACAGGATGATTTTGCAACAAGGCCTCTTTCAGCTCCTCTGTTGGTTCTTTCTGCACATGTCTTGCTTCTTCCTGCATTTTTCTTCGTCTTTGTGGACTTCTGTTTCTTTCTACATTTCTTTTGCTTCTTTCTGTGCGTTTTTTCTTCTTTCTTCACATGTCCTACTTCTGTATGCATAGTTACAAACTAACATTTGAAAAACCTTTGAAATTCACTGAAAAAACCATAGGTGTCAGACATGTTATAGTTAGAAATTAGCATTTAAAAACCTTTGAAATTCACTGAAAAAACCATAGGTTTCAGGCACGTTATAGTTAGAAATTAGCATTTAAAAAAACCTTAGAAATTCACTGAAAAAACCATTGGTTTTAGGGACAGTTATAGTTAGTTGGACATTTCACTCATTCAAAACCAGTGAAATTCCCCCGTTATAGTTAGTTCAGCTAACTATAACTCGCGCCCCCGCAATGCACTGCTGATGACGTCACATATTACATCACTCATGACATGGTCAGTGACATCACTGATGACATCTCAAATGACATCACTGATGACATCATCCATGTGATAATTTCATGCATCTTCTCACACCCTAATATAACTTTTGATACACCCAATCTAAATTACAGACTGCCATTCTCAAAACCATAGACACTCCAACACCAATAACTACATACACACTCACTGATTCTTAGGTCTACACACACATCCGTACCGTACAGTCACTCACCCGTACAGTCACTCATACTTACGGTCACTCAGTACAGGACTATCATATGCACTCATACACCTATATAGACACTCACACACCGCCACTCATCCATAGAGGTACTCACACACCTAGTAAGTCATGCAAAAAATTAATCACACACCCATTTACTCACCTATACAGTTATACACACACCAGCTCACTTACTCATACAAATACTAGCACATTCTTACGCTCTTATACAATCACTGATACAAGTACACACTCATCCATACAGCCACTCTCACAATCACACACTCTCACTTATAGCCATTTATATACTCCAACACACATATATACTGCCTTTCACATATGTAGTTACTCACACATGTACCACTGAGATATACATTCACTCACTAACACACCCATACACACACTCACCCACCCAAGCAGTCCATCACAGATGCACTCTTGAAATCATGCACCCAGTGAATCACCCACTCACACATCTATGTACAGAGTCACACACACCCCACCCACACAAACACTCAGGCACCCATACAGATACTCAGACAACCAATCAATAACCCATATAGACACTCATGTAGCTATTCGCAAATCCATGCATCCGCTTACACACCAACAGACAGACGGATAGAGATATTCACACAGTTTAGTCACTAACCCATGCATTCAGTAAGATTCGTTTAATCACTCACTTATAGTCAGTCACGCACCTACTAAATCATCCATTCAGACACTTATACACCCACTCATTCTTCAATACGCCTTTCCCTATATATATTAAACATATTTAAACTTTACAGAAACACACAGTCACTGGATGATGTCATCAGTGATGTCATTTGAGATGTCATCAGTGATATCATCAGTGATGTCACTGACCATGTCATGAGTGATGTAATATGTGACGTCATCAGCAGTGCATTGCGGGGCGCGAGTTATAGTTAGCTGAACTAACTATAACGGGGGAATTTCACTGGTTTTGTACGAGTGAAATGTCCAACTAACTATAACTGTCCCTAAAACCTATGGTTTTTTCAGTGAATATATATATATATATATATATATATCTTCACATTCACCAGCGCTTTTTTTCTCAGCACGGCATCCACGGCACCGTGAAGAAAGGAAATCTGGGCAGGTATTTATTTAAACCACCATTAGTGCAGAGATATGGACGGTCTACGCGTTTCGGCACTATGCCTTCAACTGGACCATAGAGTCCGGCCGTCTAGATCGCCAATTTAAAGTGACAGGTGCTCATTACAATCCCTTGTTTATTTTTACCCTTTGTGCATTGTCTAGACTGTTAACCCACTACTTATTATGATGGCATTTCATGCCACCATTTTCACGTTTCACTTACTGTAAAGTACAATAGTAATTTTGTTTACAAGTCTTTGAGACATAATACGGCAGAAAGTGCAAATGCATGATTTTCAAAAAAGTGCTCGGGCAGAGGAATGCATTAGATTACAAATACAATTGTGCAAGTTGTTTAAGAATCAAATATGTAAACATTTTCATGATAGAGGAGGGGGGTAGGGAATATCGGGATAGCGGCATTAATGCGAGTCTCCCTTAATTTCTTTGAGCCTCTAAAATCAATACCAACAGTTCATACAATTCCGTCCATAAAATCATTGAAAAGTTAACCACAAAAGATACATAATTATACTTTAAAAGTTAAAAACCCAATGATAAAAATATATATGTAAAGTACATGAACAACAAGACAAAATTGATGATTCAATTAAAACATTCTGGGGATCAGGGAAGAAACTACCATTTGTTGGACCTTCATCTAAAATAGCGTACTATAGATAGAGTTCATCATCAATTGAGACTATATTAAAAGAGAATGATCATTAAAATCCAAATATGTAAGATGTGTTAAATAGTTTTTCTCAAATATATATAAACATTCTATTTGTTCATCTTTTTTCTCATATTTTCTCTTTTCTTCTTCTTTCCTTTGTATCATGTATGCCAACATGAGATTTATAAAGTATAGTCCCCATGTGAACATTTTGTAATAATACATGCATCTCAACTCCCTTCAAGGTCTCTCTCTTTAAATTTTTATAAGAAGGAGATAGTTCCATTCCCTTAATTGTATATAATCCCCAAAACAACTGCTAAGGTGACAATATGCCTTTATAAATAACTTTCAATCCCCCTCCTATATATCAATTATTCTACATGATTCTATGTAAAGGATGGTTCTGCGTAATAAATAGGGTTTCTCATTATAAGATTATTCAGACTGTCCCTGTATTTCAGAATGTGGGGGTCCCATTCAGTTTTTAAAAAGGCCATCATTGTAGATGTATATGGAGTTCCGCATCCAGATTATGACCGAAAGGATGTTCTGTTCCTATTGCTAGGATATATCGGGACTCCATCTTTCTCAACTCCATTGTTCTGTCACCACCTCTACTTCCTGAGGGCACAATCTTTATGCCAAAGTACCTCAAATCTCGGTCTTTGCTAGAGTGATGTTCAAAAATATGTTTCGAAATGGAGTAAGAAAAATCTTTGTTCTTAATGGCTCTTAGATGTTGAAGTATTCTTAGTTTTAATTTATTAATCGTACTCCCAACGTACTGTTTTTTGCAGGGGCATTCCAATACGTAAACCACATACTTGGATTTGCATGTAATATGGTCTGTAATCTGTTCTGTTTTGCCATTTCGTAACATGAACATCGATGTATTCCGGCCATATTCACATGCCCTACATTTAGGACATCTCCAAAATCCTGGAGTGGTCAACCAAGTTGTTTTCTTGGGTTCCTTAATTTCAAAGTGGCTGTGTGTCAGGATATCCCCTAGGGATGCTGTTTTCCTATATGTCATGCTAGGACGTGATGGTAATTTCTTTTTTAGTGTTTCGTCCAGCATGAGTATGTTCCAGTTCTTTTTTACAATCTTCTTCAGTTCCTTATTTTCATTGTTAAAATCCACGATCAGTCGTGTTGTTTCCTCATCTTGTCCTGCCAGGTTTTCCTGTTGAGATGTAAGCAAGGATTTCTGGTTGACCTTCACTCTGGCAGTTCTAATAACCTCCAATGGATACCCTCTCTCCAAAAAGCGAGCCCTCATCTCGTCGAGTTGTTGTTCTACATCACTTGATTCTGAGCAATTTCTCTTAACCCGTAACATTTGTCCATATGGTATACTCCACTTCACATGTTGAGGGTGCCCACTATTCGCGTGGAGTATACTATTACAAGCAGTGGGTTTCTGGTGTATTTTGCTGCAGATCTTGTTGTTCTTGATGAATACTTCCACATCTAGGAATATCACACGATTCCTGCTGGTAGTAGATGTGAAAGTTAGGTTTTAATTATTGCTGTTCAGTGATTTAATGAAGTTTTCCAATTCATTCTGTTCCCCCTCCCAAATCACGAACAGGTCATCAATGAATCTAGTCCAGATTTTGATATTGGACTTATGGTCACTAGCTAGTATGCCCTTCTCCCATGCTCCCATGAGTAAGTTCGAGTATGTGGGGGCAAATGATGTGCCCATTGCCGTTCCCTGTTTCTGTAAGAAGAGCTCACCATTAAAGAGGAAGATGTTGTGGGTAAGGCAGTAGGATAACATTTTTAGGAGCATTTCTGAATGCTCCAAGAAGCTTACTGATCTGGTTTTTAGGAACTTCTGTACAGCCTTAATTCCGTCAGAATGTAGAATTGACGTGTATAAGGAACACACATCTATTGTGGCCATAATGAGTCCATCACCCCATTGGACACTTTGGATCTTTCTGAGGAAGTCAGTGGTGTCTTTTAAATACGATGGCAATGATGTTACATATTCCATCAGGAAGATATCAATGAAGCGTGATGTTTTTTCTAGGAGTATATATATATAAACTTTTTTTTTCTCCTGATTCATTGGCTCTAACACTCTCCTGTAGCGTGCAAATATATATCTATCATCCACACTCCTTCAGAAACGTCAACGTGTTTCACCTACCACATAGTCATGGTCACAATAGTGAGTGCCATCTTTGGATCACTTTTTATAGACACTGCGTGTTCAAACATATATCGACATAGACAAAGTACTTCCAACAGCATTTGTTCTAAAGAGTCACAAATTGTAATACATAATCTGCACCAAAATACAATTGATCATTGCAAAAAATATAAATATAACACACTTCACCCTTGGTCTCATATAATTCATTGTCATAAAGGAAAAAAGACAAACATTTGCAATGAAATAGGCCTCGCATTTATGAGACTTTGAGCTATTGGTACTGTAAATGTCAATAGCTTAAATTCTCGCAAATGGGAGACCTATTGAATTGCAAATATTGTTTGTTTCCAAGCACCCCAGGCCGCGCTCGCACTTAATAGAAGCCACGCCCCTTCCTTTAGACAAGCCGCGTCTAAAGAAAGGGGCGTGGCCTCTATTAAGTGCAAGCGCAACATGGGGCACTCGGAAACAACCCACAAAAAAATATTTGTACAGCAATAGGTGTCGCATTTGCCAGAGTTTAAGCTATTGTCATTTACAATGCCAATAGCTCGAACTTTCCTAAATGCGAGACCTATGGCATTGCAAACAATAGGCCACCATTGTCCCGGTTCCTTGGAAAGTGAAAGCGCGCATGGCGCGCTTAATATAAGAAAAGCACGTCGTGCCTGCAGTAGGGCCAAACCCATTAAAGAAAATAGTGCTTATAGAGTACATAACACAGACAGTGTAATAACTGAAGTAAGAGGGCCAGTCCTCATTGGAGGTTACAAATGAAGACAAGGCGGTACTAAGGAGGGACTAAAACGACAATTACCGAATCAGAAGCCAGCATTTACCAAGGACAAAGACACAAGCCAATGAAAAATATGGGCGGAGAGTGGGCAGAGCTTCAAGTGCATACTCTAATACAGCATGCCTCGCAGAGCAACGCACGTGTTGCCCAGGCTCGACCTAAAAAACTAAAAGAATATAATAATAATAATGTTACTGGGTACACCATCTATCACGCTGTAGTAAGGTGTTCATTGTTGCCTTGCTGCACTTGTCTGAAGTGTTTTGCTACTGAGCAACTATTATCCCAATTAATAATTGCTCTCAAGTGCTGGAGTATTCTTTTGTTGTGCAGTGTATGTACCTCTTCTGACAAGGGCATTGCAGCACGTACACTACAAAATCATCTCTACAGCCACAGACGTTTGAGGTGCTTTTCAGTTCCTAATAGGGGGCTGTCAACCAACTTTCTGTTTTTTCCATGTTTGAATGCTTTGCATTTAATGCATTTAAAAAAAGCCCTTCTCTAGCTTAAGCCAACCTCCTATTTATTTCTCTCTCATGTCACTATGCGATAACATGCCCCTCACTGAGGATGGACTTTGACAGGCTACTGCTGGTTTATTTGTTATTATCTCTCCTACTACCAGATCACTTTTCAGGATAGGCCAATATTTATACAAGATCTATATATATTCCAGATCGAGAACTTGGTAGATAGATAGATAGATAGACAGACAGACAGACAGACAGACAGACAGACAGATAGATAGATAGATAGATAGATAGATAGATAGGAATAAAAAGTTATAATGAAACTTACACTTTCCTGAGATGTAATATTACCTTAAAATTAATAAAAAAATAAATTAAAAAATGTTAAGCATCACTTACCTGTTACTGTCATCTCAATGTCGAGCTGTTCTTTTTGTCATGCGGGTCAATGACCTCAACACAGATGTGTGCAACCTGCTGCTGGGTAATGTTGGTGTGTCAGCATGCAGCTGTGCTGTACCTGCCTCAAGCAGAGTGTGCCCTCTGCAAGGCAGTATCTATTGCCGAGCCAGCTTCCTGATGACCACCTGAGTGGGAGGTAGCACAGCACATAGAATACAATTGCACCCACCTCTTTCTCATAAAAAATGTCATGGGTGTCGTTTGGAGTGGGAGTCGGACCCGCTGCCTACCTCTGCCATGAGTGGGAGTGGGGATGGGTCACAATTTAAAAACAAAAGCAGTAAATCAAGAAGACATACAAATAACAAAAGCACAAAACAATAGAAGCAGGACAGATTGTGAAAAATATTTTAAAAAATGGACAGGTGGAGAGGAAAAGTGACAAACTGAAGTTTTCATTTTAGTAGTGCTACCAATGAAAACAAACTTCAGATTCAAAATTAAGGGGCACAGGTTATATTTAGACTATCTTGCTTTAGGTTAAAACTTATAATAACTCATAAAACCCCCAGAAAAGGGAAACAGCCCTCATCACTGTAAATATATAAGCACTAAAAAAACACCTGCACAACCACAATCTAAAATACCATTCATAGAAAGGAAATTGAGAGAGAAAGAGGATTTTTTTTTCTGAAGCAGCCAACACAATGTAACTTTGTTCAACAAGGAAAAAAAGACTGGCCTAAGAGGACTCTGCTTGAGTTTTGATGTTTAGGGGTGTTGGTAAAATATTGTTTTTTTTTCTTTTTTTGTTGCTTCCAGTTTTGTTTGCTTGGATTAAGGGTGCAGGAATTAGAAGCATTTATTTTGATCTGATCTAATTATATTATACAGTGTAGAGAATCTGGGAATACTAAAATCATTTTTGATCTTTGGAAGTGTTTCATTATTTCACTGATTGTTGAAATGGCTACCTCATACGAATCTTGGCCAATATGTACTATCATATTTACCCTGAGACACAGACTGGGTAAACCCATAAGATACATCAGCCCAATTTCCTAAGAAGTTACTATTGATAGCAGCTCATCTGCCAAACATTCCATGCTTTAAACATTCAAAGGAAAGTGTAGCAACGTGTACCTGTGAAAAGAGTGCTGTCAGCAAGCACCAGGAAGAGTGGTGAAAACATGACACAAGACTTTCCACATACCAACAAAATTCATAGCCGCATGGTGTCCCGTTGTTATGTGTGATACATTCAACTAATCCTGGCCTTTTACGAACTACACTTTATTCCTGGGATGTTTGAGCCCATACTTACAATGTTAACAGCAAAGTTTAAAGTCCTAGAATGCAAGGTGATGTCTGTTGAAAGGTCAGGACTAACTTAAATTCAGATATTTGCCATGGGGATACTTGGCAGCTATGAATGTCAACACAACAGCAGTACCACCTTGATGTAGTCAGTGAAAGAGTGAAGAAAAGAAGTGGTAACAATGCTTAAAGCATCAGGTTTTAGGTGCCTTAGATTGTAAGGCTACAAATTAATCTGCTATTCAAAACTGTAAAGGTTTCACAAGGTACTATGCTGTTGGCAGGGTGGACTACCACTACAATGTCACAATATTCAGAAAGGGGTAGATGAATGACCCCCAACTGTGTTTAGGAATTTGTTTATTGAAACGCTTGAATGTAGAACTCTTCCTTTTTAATCCATGAATAGTTCTGTAAACCAGACAGAGTCCTGACAGAGTGAGAGGTAATGAGATATGAGAGAGCCTAATGTGATTTGATTGTGAGTGAGAGTGCAATACACATATGTTCTGTGCTTAAAACAGTCTACCATAAGTCAATTGGCTGCACAGCCAATGGAAAGACACACATACACCACATTACTTTTCCCTTAAATTAAATATATGCTTTATAACAATCACTGCAAAAAGCAACATGTTTTGCAAACACTGACAAACACAATTTTTGCCTATTTTGGGGGGTTGGACAACTGAATAAACACCGATAAGCACTGACTTCAAAAGGTTTGGAAAGCATTGAGAAAACACCACTGAAATCCAGGAGAATATAGTTAAAGTTAACAAAAGTTAGTTGTTGATTGAGTCCTTTTTCTACCAACTTTGCCGGGTATGGAAGCCTAGAGATTGGCCGACAGTTGTTCAACTCTTTAGTATTAAGATTGGCACTTTTAAAGAGAGGGAGAACTGACGCTGACTTCCAGCAATCCGGAAAGACTTCCTGTTTGAACATTTCTGCCATAATGTCAGCCAGTCGGAGCGCTAATGGTTCTGATGCCATATGAATTATTTTGGGTGGGCACGGATCATGAGGGGAGCCTGATTAAATAATGGGGATCAGCTTCTTTATTTGCTCTACTGAAGGTGGATCAAAATTATTACATTTCATGTTCTATGGGTATGAATTAAGGCGCTGTGTTTTAGTTAGAATAGATGAGTTATTATTAGTAAACTAATTAAAGATGTTAATAACTTTCTCTTGAAAGAAGTATACCACAGAGTCGCAAAACTCTTGGTTATTAGTTGCTGCATTGAAGGTATCAGTCACTGTAAATTTTTTATTACTTGAAAAAGGGTTTTATTTGCATCATAGGCTGCTATAATTTGGTCTGTATAATTTACTGATTTTGTGGCTATAATTAGCTTTTTATGCTCTGCTAGTTTAGCTTTGTACAACTTCCTCCCATTTTCTTCATAATTCTTTCACCATTTACGCTCCAGTCTACGACATTCTTGTCTTGATTTTTAAACGGGCTCCCCATACCATGGCTGTTTTTTTTTTTCTATCCTAGGCTTAATGGGGGCTGTGGTATACAACGAGTCATGGATCTATATAGAGAAATTCTCTGCCATTTGATCTACATTTTCAGCAATCAATTTTTGGCACTGAATTGGTAAGCAATAGATTTAGCTTGTGTGCTTGGATTTATACCAGGCTCTGTTCGAAGATGATGAGTTCGTAGGGGCGCAGGATAGTATATCCTGAGAGGATATCTGCCATTTAACTGCAAAATGGTCTGTCCAGATTAGTGGAATAGTAACTGGGTCATTGATATAAGGGTTATTAGAAAAGATTGCATCTAACATGTGTCCTGCTTGATGGGTGGGGCCCTTCGTTATTAGCGGAAATCCCATACCATTCATAGACTGTATCAATCTGATAGAATCCAAGTCCGAGCTGGACTCCAAGTGAAAGTTGATGTGTCCCAGGACAGAGAAGTCAGCGTTCAGCACAGAGGACTCCAATTAGGCACATAGTCTGTCCCCAAAGCTGGCTCTCGGTCCCAGAGGCCGATACACCAATAGGCCATTGAAAGACTGGGTCTTCTGAATTTCGATAGAAAAGAGCAGAGCTTCAAAACCATCCCCAGACGCCGGTGTGAAAGCCGCCTGGAAATGATTGCGGTAGAGTACCAACAGCCCTTCTCCTCTTTTCTCCCCTTGTCTATCTAAGCGGTACATATTGTACCCTGGGGGGGTGGGAGGTGGCAGCTGCCATTTCTGACACGACTTAGGATTTGCCCAGGTTTCAGTAATAGATATCAGATCTGCTTGGTACATCAGTACAAAGTCCTGGAATTCAATAAAATGCTTAATTAGGGATCTGGTGTTCAATAAGATACAATTTACACTATTGGAGACTGGGGAATTCGTCAAATTAGGTTTATATCTCGAGCCCTTTAGTTTGTAAGGGGGCTCTAATGGTTCAGATAAAAAACATATCGCTTTAGAGCAACTACATGCTGTTTCAGTATGATCTGTTAACAAAGAGGGACATATTTTAGGGAAATACTGGGTCTTACCTTCAGATCCAAGGTTAAGAAGTGTTTCTCTCGAATAAGTCAGCGTCTGTGCTAAGTCTGGATTTAACCAGCCAGGGGGACAGGCGCTGGGTGTGGTCCAGGTGCGGATGAGCGCAGACGAGCTTGCCTTGGGCGTGCCAGCGGCGCGCCTGCTGCACACAGATGCGCTGCCGGAGACTTTTGAAGCCCGTCATAAGAGGGGTGTGACCAGAGGTGAGGCAAGCACCGGTCGCGGTGCACTCAATTTGTAAAACAGGTGAGGGAGAAATAAAAACAACCCGAGGTCCAGCAAACCTCTGACCTCTGGCACAGGCTTCCCTGCGCCAGAGGACTACTGGTAAAGCAACAGTGAAATGCAATTAATATGGGAGAACATAAAACATGAGCTAATCAAAAGTGCTAAAATGTGCCGGAAAGTGAAAGTTGCACCAACCTTGACTCGATCTTTAATTACGACAACACATCCCTAAATTAGGGTGACCAACTGGCATGGGTGCAAATTCAGGACGGTGAGTGTAAAAATTCAGGACAAAGGGGCAAAATTCAGGACAAAAATTCAGGACAGGAGGTCAAAATTCAGGACAAAAGGTAAGTTTTACAGACACATCAGAAGAGGTCGCGCGATAGTATATAAGTAAGTAAATAGACAACCACTTAAGTACAAGTGAAAAGAAGTATATATTAGGTTGAGACAATTGTGTACTTCATGGTTTTTCAGCATGCGTGCAGCTTTGAGCAAATGTGCAGGTCTTTTTGTGGTAACAAAACTGCCCCCCCACCCCCACCTCTCCAGCCTCCTAGGGAAACTCCCGATGCCCAGTCTGGCCTTGCTACCACCCTCCAATGGTGACCCTCCTCTTCACATAGACCCTTTCTCATGTGTATTTAATTTCTTTTATAGTGCTACTCATCCCAAGTAAGTAGGACAGGGTGTCGGAGTGCGTTACATCACACACATATTATATAGAGACAATGACACATATAATGTGAAAGTCAATCTATAGGCAATGTACTTAAGATAATGGGGGTTTCATCCATCATTCAGTCTTTCACCATTCATTCTGTCCTTCCATCTGTGTGCCCATCCATATCAATATTCAACCATTTGCAAACCTATCCATCATCTATCCTTCCATCCATCCATCATTCCACTCATCCATCCCTCCATCCACCCTTTCACTCATCCATCCCTCCATTCATCCTTTCACCTTATCCATCCGTACACTCACCCATCCACTCTTCCACTCGTCCATCCATTCACTCATCCATCCAGCCATCTACCCTTTCACCCATCTAGCGATCCTTTCACTACCCTCATTCATCCACCCGTCACTCATACTTCCACCCATTCACCCTTTCAGTCATACATCCATCCATCCTCCCTTTCTCTCTCCATCCCCCTTTCATTTAGCCATCCATCTACTCATCCATTCATGAATCCATCCATTGACCCTATCACTCATCCATCCTTTCGCTCACCCATCCATCCTTTCTCTCATCCATCCACCCTTTCATTCCGTCACTCATCCATCCATCCTTTCTCTCATCCATCCACCCTTTCACTCCTTCACTCATCCATCCATCCTTTCTCTCATCCATCCACCCTTTCACTCCTTCACTCATCTATCCACCCTTCTGTCCATCCACCCTCCCTTTCACCCACTCATCCAGCCTTACATCCACCCTTTCACTCATCCATGTATCCATTCACCCTTTCACTTATCAATTCATCAATCCATCCATCAGTTCACTCATCCATCCACCCATTCACTCGCCTGTCATCCACCCTTTCACTCATCCATCCTTTCACTCATCCATCCATCCTTTTACCCGTCCATCTACCCTTCCACCCATACATCCATCTATTTACCTTTTCTCTCATCCATCCTTCCACTCACTCATCCTTACATCCTTTCTCTCATTATTCATCCATTCACCCTTTCATTCATCCATTCACCCTTTCACTAATCCATCCAGCTATCCACCCATCCCTTCACTTACACCTTTTCACATTAGTTATGAGCTGAGCCTTTGTCTGCTGAGTTGCAGACAGAAGAGGCCCATCAAGGACTTCACCCCTGCTGTAGTTCCTTAAGCAAGGGGTGGGGCGGGGGAGGGCTCACTATGCCCCTGTACATAGGTAATCCGAAAAAGTGGAAGTCATGAGTCATGCATGATGCACAGTGCCACTGTGACATGGTGTTGTTTCCAGGGCCTTAAGTGGGATGAAAAAACTGGGGGTCTCTCCAAAGGGGGTGTTCGATGTAATTAAGGGCATGGCTTAAAACACCTAAGCTAAAAATCTGTGCTTAGCATAGTGTGCCGTCCGACTGGTAATTTGCTGCTTCTGTCATTGCATCCAGATATATATAACACAACAAGTAATGTTACACCTACAAGCCAGAACTATTGGCTTTGTCAATGGTTGCTATTTGCATAAAATAAAAAAGCAGCAACCATGGCTTTGTTGAATATAACATTGAAAATGCGTCAGTTTTAAAATGTTGAGACAGTGAAAGACCCATAACCCTTTTTTTTTAACTTGTTTCACCACCTTTTCATGAACTGGATTCTCACCTAGCAGCATGGGCGTTTTTGATCATTTCTTCCACCTGACTGAAGGTCCTGCCCTAGACCGAGGCAGGAGGAGGCCCACCACATGCTTTGGAGCCCAGACTGGCCCATTGTCATTCTGTATGTGACAATCAGCCGCATACAGAATGACAATGGGCGGGGTGGAGCTGCTCTTGTGCTCAGAGGAGTGCGAGGTGGCCCCATCAGGGAGCTGAGGCTTCTGGCAGGGGAACAGTGATGTTCCCCAATGCCCAAAATTAGGGACAAAAGGTGTCCGTAAAAGCGATACTCACGGACAACGGACGTGAGATCCAAATTACGGACGGTCCGTGAAATTTACGGACGGTTGGTCACCCTACCCTAGATTGACCCATAAGCAGAAGTATAAAGCCATGATGGTGAGTGAAAGTGCTATTGTCTGATATCCCAGTAGCTGCTTTGTGTACCATGACCTCCCCCCCTCATCTCCAAAGTTCTGTCTGGGACCTCAGTACCCCCAATAGACACTGGCAACATCCTAAACCATTATGAACCAAGTAGCTCTCAAACCATCAGTACCCTGATTCTATATGTGCAATGGAAGCCACCTTCTGCTCAAGTGCTATAGGAGTTCATTTGGCCCCATGATACAATGTATTCTGATAGCATTTCAATGGCACTTGCACTTCCTTTCCGCAACTTTGTGTATTTCCTACAACACTTATGCATTCCTCATCAAGACAGCAGCAGTTGCCAACCATCAAGCAGATATCCTGAAGTGTATTGGCAGTATTTCCACAACGTTTACTACCATTTGAGCACTTTCTATCCCTCCCTCTAGCTTGTATAGTGCACACAACCTCATGGAGGCATAAGGTTAGCATTGGTAGTACTGGGGGGGGACAAAATGGTGCTTTGGAATTACTCTATTGTGGTGTGTGAATTTTGGCACACTTTTTGGAACAAAAAACTGTCACTTTTATTTGAGATTGGGGCTTCCATAGGTGGTATGTGGTGACCTTACTTGTGTAAAGACATATCACTAGTTCCAGATTTGGAGCAGATGACACATCTTTGCCTTCTATCCTTCCAAGGTTGGTAAATTACCTATCATTAGAATAGGTTTACATTAAATTATATTATCATTTATTTATTCACAAACAAATGTCAAGAAATTACTACAGTGGTACATTGAGTACTCCAATACATCACATTTAGGTGTCCATTACGATACCGGGCGGTAAAAAATCCGACATCCACCATAGCGGTAAAAATCTGCCCGCCTACACCGTCTGAATACCGTTCGAGCAATTACGATGCCGCGAAGCGAACACCGCCCGCGGCGGAAAAACCCCAAAATACCGCCCGATCATGTCCGATTCTAAGTCCAC
>CAWUFW010021810.1:0-110934 GCA_963921515.1 Calotriton arnoldi | reverse complement strand
TCTACCGCAATCCAGCATCTTTCAATTGTGTCCAATGCCCTTGACCGCTGTGGTGGAGCACGCCTACTGCACCTATGGAAACATTGTGCTATAGCATTGGCACTTGGCAAATTGCATCACTGATCACAATATATTTACACTATATTGTTGCACCTTGTTGTAAAGTAAAATGAGAGTGTGACATTTAACTCAGTGATGCCCACACATGTCATGTCAGTTCACATGATTACATGCTTTGGTATGTACTTACTCACATGTCAAATTTGATCTTTGTGTGCATGTATACAGATTTGAGGTGTAATTGAGTCTCATTTTTGTGAACATGCCAATGTGTGAAATGGCAACTCATCCCACCGTCATGATGGACTGACCATATACTCTGCCTATATCACTGTATACAGTGCTGTATTTATATTGATAGTTCTCCAGCTTACACTCACTGTGCTCATTTTGTAATGATGGTGTGCTTAGTGAGACTAAAGCAAGAAGATTGTGCAGGGACAGCAGCTACGTACAACTCAGCATTGTTGCTGTTTGCCTCATGTGCTGTGTCAGCTACACCCAGGGCTGGTGACACAAGATGTAGGAGTGTACCATACACCATTCACATAGTCTGATTCTGATTTGACAGTAGTTAGTATGTACATCCTGCCCACATGAATGGCTACATGAGATCAAGGTGTCTGTGCATGTGACTTGTGCATTAAGCTGATTTCACATTCCTGTCAATGTTAGGGCTGTGCTAGTCATTATGTAAGATGTTTGCCACATCTCCTCTCTGACTCATATTTACATGTGTCCTCTTTCAGAATATGTAGGAGACGACCAACTGTGCATCGGCCTTTCCCAGTGCTGGGGAACATGGAGGATGAGGACATCACAAGGAAATTCCGTCTGAATCGCATTACCCTTCAAGAGCTATGTGCTCAGTTGGAGCCCCATTTGAGGCCTCACAGAACATATCCCACAGCTTTGACACCAACAGTAAAGGTGATGGCCGCACTGCATTTCTTTGCCACTGGTTCGTTTCAGTACACAGTGGCCATCGCAGGTGGGATGTCTCAACCTATGTTCAGCATGGTGCTGCGTGATGTCCTGTCTGTATTGTTGACCTACAAGCACCGCTACATCCACTTTCCAACGAGACATGAATTGGCAGATGTGAAGGGGGAATTTTATGACCTTGGTCACATACCTAATGTTGTTGGAGCCATTGACTGCACACACCTTGGCATAGTTCCACCACAGGTAATTGAGCACATCTACCGTAACAGGAAGCATTACCATTCCATTAATGTGCAAGTGGTATGCCAAGCGGATATGATTATCTCCCATGTATGTGCCAGATAGCCAGATATCCGGGCTCTGCACATGACTCCCACATACTGCGTAACAGCATCATCCCACAATTGATGGAAAATCTGCATCCGGAGCGTGCGTGGCTTGTTGGTGAGTACGCTGAGTCAAGTAGTGTGCTGTATGTGTGACATGCTGTTCTCCTCAACTCTTTGTATTACAAACTTGGTCTGTGTGTCTCACAACTAGGTGACTCTGCGTATCCCAACCGACCTTGGTTGCTGAGCCCACTGAAGAATCCAAGGACCCCAGTGGAAGTCCGCTTCAATGATGCACATGGGAGGACACGTCGTGTAGTGGAGCTTGCTTTTGGACTTCTGAAGACTAGATTTCGCTGTCTGGACAAGAGCTGTGGTGCACTACTCTACTCTCCCCAAAAGGTGTGTCAGATCATAGTTGCATGCTGCATGCTACACAACCTGGCCTTGGGCAAAGAGATCCCCCTGATCTTGGACGATGATGAGCAGCAGATGCCCCCCGCTGCAAATCCACACATGCCCAGTGACGATGATAGTGGAGAAGAGGAAGGTGTTGACCTGTGTCAACAGCTCATCGACAACTACTTCCCTTGAGTGCAAGTACCATTGAACAACAATGACATTGTCTGTTAGCTTTGCTGTTAGTGGCAAAGCATAGATGAGGTGTTTGGATGCTGGCTGTTGTTGGCTTACTGCTAATGGCTGATGTGTGTGTCTATGTTGATGGTGTTGGTCATTGTCATGTGTGATGAGTGATGAGTCTTGTACGGTGTTGACTAGTGGTGTGTTTTTGCTGTAATGGCATCACCTGACAACTAAATGTCATCCTCTTGAGTCTTTCTAGGTTCCTTCGCCCCATCAATGTCTCGTCACAATCAGAGCTTGTGGTACATTGGAATCAGAGTTGTCATTGTACATACTGTGAAAAACATGGAAGTGACACAAAGGCATAGGTGTGTAAATAGTGTTTATTTTCTAGTAGATTGTGTTAAAATTAAAGTGGATGTAAGGTAATTTGTGCATAGTGAGTGTATGAGTTGTCAGTGATGGTAAAGGAGACAAATAGAGTAGTCCCCACATTAATGGAATTACACAGTCCAACAAACTCGTGCCATCAACATGGCAATGTGGGATAGGATAATCAACAAAGTCAATGTTCTGGGCAACACATGTGGCATCATGGCATGCTCAGCGACTTGGCTTTGGTTGGTGCTTTGCCACGTGATCCTCCCGTGGTGTTTCTCGGATGGCCCCTCTTGCGTTTGGCAGGGGGGGCCTCTGCTTCAGGCTCAGAGGTGTCTGAGGAGTCATTGTCTTGCAACTCACCCATCTCTGTGGCCGCAGCTAAGGTGGTGTGTGTTTCAGCAGGCTGGCCACTGGAGGGGGGTTGAGCCGTCATTTGAGCAGCATGTATGTCCCTCAGAACACCCACAAGCTGGCCCATAAGATCTACAAGTTGTCCCATTTGTGTGTCCATGGACCTCTGCAGCAGGCGGAGCTCACGCAGTTCTTCTACAACCTGGCCCATCTGTCCCTGGTTCTGTTGATATGCACCAAGTGATGGAGCAAGGACTCGTAAATGAGACTTGCTCGGAAGCAATCCTTTCGTTTTAACTCATTAACGAATTACTAACAACGTGTTTGTAATTAATATTTCGTATTTTAGAAAAGACACGCAGGAGAATGAAGCTTGCCTATGCGTTTACTAATTGTAACATGAACGAAGGCCTAAAACGCACTCTAACAAGGGATCTTTACTGCGCATGCATCTACTGCATCTACGTAGTATGACGTACTAATGCTTGGAGGGAAATTCTTGCGCCTGCGCAAAGATATTAAAAATGGCCGCTTGAAAGCTCACATGCATGGCACCTGCTTGGCTGAAATAGAAAATAAGTTTTATACTAACGCAAATGCAGAAAGGGTAATAATAATTAGAATGGGTTAGAGTAGAGGTTGGTGGTGTACGGTGAAACCATTTATTTTTGAGAATAACATTTCTTCTTTTGACTTTATTATTAGTGCGCATTTGGGCCTTCCACACTTGTCTGAATTGAGCTGACTGACTTGACCTCACGCATGCGCACCAGAGAGAGAATAAGGAAAGATGAGTAAGGACTTGTCACGCGTCCAAGGCCAGCGAGGATGTGCCCTGGGAACATGAGGGTGAAGAGTTCATATGAAGAAGTTTTATTCATGATATTGAAACATTTTGTATTAATAAAGTTTGGAGATGTATGGGAAAGGATATGATTTAATAAAGTTTGAGGGAGGGATTTGAAAACAATGGTTTAATGAAATAAGTGAAATGTAAGCATGGTGTGACGATCATCCCCCTCGCCTGTCCAATCAGAGTTAGTATTTTGTGAAATTGAAACATTAATGGGTGGTACATGGTTATGGAAAGGTATAATTGAGGTAGTTTTAGTTAGTTAGTTGAGCTGACATGGAGCATGACACGAGAGCAGAAGCACAGAAGCAGAGCTCGGGATGCTGTCAGTGCTGGGGGTGGTGCTGATGCTGTGAGACGCTGATGAAGAAATCGAATGCGGAACCATCCGTTTTAACTTAATTGGGTTAGAAAGAAGATCGCGGAAGAACCACGAGGAGGAAGAGAGTGTCAGAGAGGGGTGCGACGCAGTCGTCGGTATTTAGAGAGGTGAAGTATCCTGTCCTGATTCCTGTCCTGAAGTCTTTGTCTCCTGATCTATCCCGGAGGACCCTTACCAGCCCTTTGGCCAGGGGGTTGGTCTTCACACCATTCTTGGTGAATATAAATTCATCGTTTTGATAGATGTTCTTCTCTCTCTGTCCTCTTCTTTCTGAGCATAGTTATTGTGTGAATCTGAATTGCTATTGCTTATTGAAAATTGATTGAATTGACACTCTTGCGAATGAGGGTGTTTGTACTGAAACTTTGAGATGGTTCACACTCAATTAATTTAGATAAAGATTTTAAAACTTCCTGAGTCTGTGATTATTTCATTTTAATCGAGAAATGTTTGATAAGTTATGTTAATTATCACCATCAACTAGTTCCAACTAATGGTCCATTGACCAGAGGAAAGAACTAATTGATCAGTGAAAGGTTTAGTTAGGGAAAAGAAATAACTAGATCTTGAAGTATGAAAATCATAAACTAAGTTCCAGCGGTCTACTTGGTATTTAGTGGAAGAAGTTATATGGGCCCAGGTGAGTATATGGTAGTGGAGTATCTGCTGTTAGTACACCGCTGGATCAGTTTTCTGGTAGCAGAGTTATGGTTATTATTGACTAGTTTGGTGATAAGTATAGATTATTGATTATTAATTTATGTTTTAACAAAAGAGTTAGCGTCCTTGTTTTATGTTGTCTGAAAAATTCCCGGGGAATAAATAGCGGGTGGCGATAGAAACCACACTGCAGTGAGGTTACTCGTCTGTTGGAATAACACAGAGAAGCTAGGTAGGGCTGGCAGTGTTAAAGTAGGGACTATTTTCTGTGGAAAAGTAAGAGTGCTTGTTAGCAAAGAGTTCGCTAGTGAAACTTTAGGCGTTATATCACCTAGAAAGGGTAACCCTGAAGGAGTAGCAGGTTCTTCCAAGCTAGATTGACAGCAAAAGGAGTTTGCTGGTGAAACTTTGGTCTCAAATTTCACAAAACGGGTGACACCGGAGGAGTAGCAGGTTCTCTAGAGCTCGAATGAAGGGTAAGCGGAAGGGTTTTACTCGCAGTGGAAAGAAATAAACTATCCTTTGATTTAGTGGAACCGACAGAGTAGCGAATGTTTTTATGTCGTTAATAACAAAGAATTTTAAAGAAAATATTCAGAAATAAGTTTTCTTATTACCTTGCGAAGGGAGGGTCAGCTGCCGGAGTGGTACTGACGTCACAGTGAGCCGCGCTGGGATTGGTAGAAACAGCGGGCGTGTGACAGGAGCAGCCTTGTAAAGGAGGGGTCAGTAGTAAGGAGCAGAACTGACGTCAGAATAGCCCGCGTTGGCATTGGTCAGATCACGAGCGTGAGCCTGATTTGATTGGATAGCTAGTTAGAAGCCACGCTAGGATTGGTGGAGAGAAAGATTGTATGCTGGATTTTGATTTGACTGTTAGTGCAAGACATACAGGTAGAAGATTTCAAGGGTTTGCAGAATACAATTTTCTACATCGTTCCTCAAGGATGTATGGAGAGAAAAGAAAGATGTCATTTTTAAAGAAAATTAAGAATTTCTTTATAAAGGATAAGCCTGTGTTGTCTAGAGAGGGAATTCCTATTCCGCCACCGAAAACACCAGCATCTTTCATGATGATGGAAAGAGGATATCATACTTGCGTATGGTTGGAAAACTGGATAGAATATACGAAGGATGATGGAGTGTTAGCATTTCCTAAAGATGGTACATTTAATGGGAGGATTCTTCAGAATTTGAAATTGAAAATGAATGATTTGGAACCTAGACCTAGGTTAACTCAATATGAGGCTTTGGAAGAATGGGAGACTGAGTCATATGAACGAGAGAAATGCAGAGGTGGAAGATATAGAGGATTCTTTCCCAGACACTTGCATGAGTCACGTGAAGGGCAGATGAAACAATGGAGGAGAGCTATGGTATCAGAAGGTTTATATCCAGTGTTAATGGCTGAGGAACAGTCTGGAGGAAAGTGTAAGGAGAAAAGGAAACACATGAACACAGCAGGATATGGTGAATCAGATGACGAGTTATTAGAGGATATTTTAATTAAAAATCCACCGCCGTATCAAGAAGCAACTAGTAAGGTTACCCAAAGTGCACCAGTAATGGGAATGCCATTAACCCCGCAGATTTTACATGATACGTCATATAACAGAGTGTTACAGGATAATGAAAGAGATGTTTTAAACAAAACTAGAGAAGAACTAGTTCAAAAGATAAGTCAATTAAATTTTTATACTGAAGCTTTGACAGTACCAGTGACCATTGGTCCAGTAATACCATTGTATGGAGATAAAAAGATTAGCCAAAAACACAGTCTGTGACAATGCCACTAAATAGTCCTAGGAAAGAGATAATAATTACAGATGACCAGGTTAGCGAAAGTGAGTCAATTATTTAATTAATGGTTCTCCATAGTGTGGAACCTTTGACGGAAACTCCAAAGAAAGTTACACCCATGAATTTGAGAGAAAGAAGACATTTAGGGGCCGATTCCGATTCAGGCCGGAAATCTCTCCGACCGAGCCGGACCCGGAGAGATTTCCGACCGAACCGGACTCTAGCAGCCCGACCGAACGAGTACGATGCGGCCGTATGCTATCGGACTCGATTTGGTCGGACTCCCATTGAAGTCAATGGGAGCCGGTCGTACAACGCGTACACGGGCTCCCATTGACTCAATGGGTATGTCGCGAACAAGGGCGCCCCCTAAAGCGGGTACGCGTCGGTGCGACTCGTGCCATACATGCATGTGTAGGGGGGACCCATGGGTCCCCCCTGTGTGCGACTCACGCGGCTACGCGTGCAGGGGGGTCCGACACGGACCCCCGAAGTCCGGCTCCGACTGCTGTTTGGTGCCGGACGGCGCGAGTCAGTCGGACTGTTCGAGGCGCGCATCGTACTTGCTCGGTCGGGAAACCTCACCATTGCGTGGTGCGAGTCGTGTCCGTACGAGTTGGTCGGAGCGGTTCGGACACGCGAACGAGTCAGTCGGCGATTTTGCGTACGCTCGCATCGTACTTGCTCGCCCGGACGCATGTACGAATCGGTCGGAAACAAGGCCTCCGAATCGGATCCGGTAAAGCCGAATCCAATTCGGTGCCCTACTGGCCGAGATTGGAATCGGCCCCTTAGTTTATACAGGAACTGAAGGCGCAACAGTAGTTACCTCTGAAGATATAGAAAGATGGGCACAGGAAAGAGATAATCAGAACCCAACACCAAGAATTTTAGACATCAGTAGATTGAAAGTGGAATTGGAAGAGATGATGACAGTATGTGTGAGCACAGAAAGATTGAATGCTTACAATGAAGAAGAATTATTATTTTTATGTAAGAGTATAACCAGAAGAGCAAGAGTATTTCATGAGAGATTGACTGAAGTTGCTTCAGAGATTGGAATAGACATAGGGAAATCAAAGTTGTTACAGAAACCATATCGAGTGGACTTTACTGATAAAGATTTAGAAAGTCTAAATGCTTCTGGAAAGAGACTACAGATAAAGGAATTAATGAGCATTTTGTGAAAATGGGGAGACTGATAAATGGAGAATTAGGTGGATAAGAAAGAAAGAGGAAGTACAAGCGAGAGAAGCAGCAGCTGCATTTCTAGTAAGAGAATCAAGTAAAGTGGAAAGATTGTGTCCAATGAGAGAGGTTCCTGGAGGTGGATATGTTCATGTTCCTTGGAGTAGACAAGATATATTGTCATTTACAAATGATTTTCCAAAGTTGAGAGAAAAACCAGTGGAATGGTATAAACAGGTAGAGAGATTTGTGAAAGTTTCAAAGATTTTATTGAAGGATTTGGATGGTCTATTTGATATAGTGGTACCTGCTGATTTATGGACAGAATAACGACATATGCCCAGGCCCTGAAAGAATATAAAACTGCTATCTCCGCAGCAAAGGCAGCGTATTTCTCATCACGCATCCTCAGTTCCAACAACCAAGCTAAAGAAATATTCACTATAGCTGACGAACTATCCAACCCAGAGAGAGTGCTAAGCAAACCTGAGCCGTCACAGGCTCTTTGCGACTCTCTGAATAATTTCTTTATCGATAAAATCACTGCCATCAAGGCCAGTATCCCTCTCAGTACCCCGCAATGCATCACGGTGCCCACACCCAGGAACCCCCATTCTCTGGATGCTTTCCCACCTATTGACACAGATACCCTAAATAACCTACTAGCCAAAGTTAGATCTGGCTCTCCCCTGGACCCCTGCCCTCCTCACGTCTTGAAAACAGCCTTCATGGCCTTCCCTGACCCAGCCCTTGCCCTTTTAAACCATTCCCTGTCCCAGGGCTGTGTCCCCAATGCATTCAAAGAGGCGATAGTAGTCCCCCTTCTCAAGAAACCTGGCGCAGACCCTCAAACGCTAGCAAACTACCGCCCCATTTCTTTGCTTCCCTACCTAGCCAAGCTAATAGAAGCTCACGTGGCAAAATGCATGTCCAACTTCTTGGAACAGACAGGATTTCTTGATCCCAGCCAAGCAGGTTTTCGGCCAGCACACTCTACGGAAACAGTGATCTTGGCAATACTTGACTCCCTACGTGGAAACACAGACAGAGGTCTTCCCCAAGCCCTGGTGCTGCTTGATCTTTCGGCCGCATTTGACACGGTCAACCATAACATATTGGTGGACCGTCTCTGCGAGGCTGGCTTCCAGGGCCCAGCCCTTAGTTGGATCAACTCTTTCCTAGAAAATCACACTCAGGCAGTCCGCATCGGCCATTTCACCGCCCCTAAACTAAAAACTATCTGCGGGGTCCCACAGGGCTCCTCGCTCTCCCCGCACCTATTTAACCTCTATCTCTTCCCACTGATTAAATCTCTGAAGGAAAGAAGAGTGACAATCTTTAATTATGCAGACGACCTCCAACTTGTGTTCACCATTGACAACTCCCCACAGTCAATATCTGATTTCAATCTACCATGACTTTCATCCGGCAATGGATGGACCACAACCACTTAAAATTAAACCCCAACAAAACTGAGCTAATACTGACAGGCGGAGCCCAAAATCAGTGGGGCCCACAATATTGGCCCATCGACTTGGGCTACCCTCCTGCCCCCTCTACCTCAGTAAAAAGTTTAGGGGTCACCATAGGTAACGACCTGTCTTTAAAGTCGCACGTAGGCACGGTGGTTTCCACCTGCTTCTTTCAACTACGAAAAATCTGAAAAATAAGCAGGCTACTGTCCCAAGCCGCACTGGTACAGGTGGTGATAGCTCTGGTTATATCTCGCCTAGGCTAACTCCATTTATTTAGGACTTCCACTTGGCCTTACTAAGCGACTTCAGATGGTACAGAACCAAGCGGCCCGACTAATATTCAATCAGCCCAGATGGCAACAGGCCTCCCCTATCCTTAGGAAGCTGCACTGGCTTCCCGTTCCCCAGCGCTGTGCCTTTAAAGCCGGCTGTCTGGTGTTCAAATCTCTCAACGGCTGTAGCCCTAAATTCATTGACAACCTCATCTCCCGTTACATCCCCTCACGTAACCTCCGCTCAGCCCAACTCCACCTTCTCACAGTGCCATCTTTCAAGCTGAAGCGCCAAGGGGGATGCAGATTTGCAATCTTGGCTCCACGCTTGTGGAACTCCATCCCCCTGGATATTAGACTAAGTACCAACTTACTTACCTTTAGAAAATCTCTCAAAACCTGGTTATTCACACAAGCATACGCACGATCTGTTCCGGGCTGGCTATCCTCTAGTTGTTTTCAGCGCCAAGAAACCAACTGGTGTACGAGCGCTCTATAAAACACTGATAACATAACAGAATGCAAAATTACAATTGATTGGCCTAATGAGGAGTATGCTAGAGATTCAAAGACAGGAGCACCTTCGGAGGAGGTGATGAAAAAGTATCACCAAGTGATTACGTATTTGAAAGGGAAAATTCCTCCTAAAGAAACAGATTGGGTAAAAATAGATAGAACAACTCAAGAACCAAATGAATCTGTACATGCATATTATGAGAGGTTATTACAGGTGTTTAAGCAGTATAGTGGTTTTGAGAATATAGGTGACAAGGATATGGGACATTTTGTGTATCGGTTTGTATATGGTTTGAAACCAGAGATTAGTCAGATGATACAGCAGCACATATTGTGTTGGCAAAGCAAGACAGTGGATGAGATTTTAAAGTACGCGAAATATTGCGGAGATGACATTTAGGCCAGGCGTAGGAAGCTAAAAGAGAAAATGATGTGGGCACAAGTTAAATTGGCAGAACAGCAAGAAGAGAAAACAAATGACCAAAATAATAATCAAGTGAAAGAACAGAGTCAGAATAATCAAGGAGCAAATGGTAATAAATATAGGGGATGAATGGACAGAGAAGAAGCGAAAAATAAGTTTCCTTGTCATGCGTGCGGAAAGCTTGGACATTGGAAGAACGAGTGTAAGAGTACTCAGAATAATAAGAGTAATAATGGGCCAAATCAAAATTTAATCCCACAGATGCAGAATGAAGTACTTATGAATCAGCAGCAGCAGGTACTTACTCCACAATATCAGGTGCCACCAGCTCCTATGCCAAATGTTGTGAATCATCAGAGTTTCAGTGCAAACACCGGATTTCAAGGAGAAAGTGGTAAGAATAATAGAACAATTACGCAATATTTTTAGCAGAATGATGAGGAAAATTCAGATCCTACCCAATGACGGTGCCTGAGGGGGGAGGAAGAGGAGTGCGTGCTTGGTGCATTCTTGCCGGTAGATCAGTCAGGTCCATTTGTTGATGGAAAAGTAGAAGGTAAAGACATTACTTTCCTATTGGATACTGGTGCTACCAGGTCTACTGTGAAAACAGCAGACATCCCAAACCTACCCCTTTCGGGAGAATCAATCCAAGTTGTAGGCGTGTCAAACCAACAGATTAGAACCCCAATCACCAAACCAATGGAGGTGCACATTGGAAATTTTAAAGAAATGCATCTGTTCGTAGTTTGCGATTCCAGTCCTGTAAATCTGTTGGGAAGAGATCTTTTGTGCAAGATGAATTGCACAATCTATTGTACACCGGATGGTGTCGCTTTCCAAACCCCTGATGAAGACGTTGTATACAAGATGATGTTAGCCAAACAAGGAACGGAAATAGATGAAATGTTTTCACTAATGACTGAAAATTAATTACCAGAAGAGTTGAGAGTCACAGTTAATCCAGACGTGTGGGATTTTACAGGAAAAGACATTGGGCTAATGACAAATATAGACCCAGTTAACGTGACAGTGAAAGAAGGTGCAGTGTATCCAAACACCCGACAGTACAAGATGAGTCCAGAAGTAAAGGCAGGAATTATTCCAGAAATTGAACGAATGGTTAAACAAGGTATTTTAAAAGAAGTGATGGGTAGTCCCTGTAATTCGCCAATAATGGGACTGAAAAAGCCTAGCGGAAAGTACAGAATAGTGCAGGATTTACGGAAAATAAATAAAATTGTAGTGCCATGTTGTCCAATAGTGCCAAATCCAGCAGTGATCCTTTATCAGATACCTTGGAATGCAGGTTGGTTTACAGTAATTGATTTATGCCAAGCGTTCTTTTCTATTCCTTTGCACCCAGACAGCCAGTATCTTTTTACGTTTAAGTTTGAGGATCGTATTTACGCATGGTGTCGAGTTCCTCAAGGGTACACAGAGAGTCCTTCAATTTTTAATCAGATTTTGAAAAAGTGGCTAGAATCATTGATCATGCCTGGAAAATCTGTTCTGGTCCAGTACATTGATGGCCTACTGGTGGCATCAAAAACACGAGAAGATTGTGTCACAGACACAATTACATTGCTGAACCATTTGGCTGAAGGAGGACACAAGGTGTCTCCAGAAAAATTACAATTCTGTCAACAAGAAGTTAGATATTTAGGGCATAAAATAGAAAGAGGAGTTAGAAAAGTGACACCGGAAAGAATAAAAATAATCAAAGAAATGCAATTGCCACAGACTCAGAGAGAAATGAGAATGTTTCTGGGAGTGGTTGGATACTGTAGGCAATGGATTAATGGTTTTTCGATGTTAGCGAAACCATTAATACAGATGATCCGGAAAAGAGCAAAAGATCCGATTGATTGGAATGATGATTGCATAGAGGCATTTGTGAAATTAAGAAACTGTTTGTGTGAAGCTCCTGCCTTGGGCATGCCTGATTATTCAAAAGACTTTGCATTGTTTTGTTGTGAGAGAGAGAATTGTGCACTCTCAGTCCTAACACAGAGACATGGGTTGAGTCGACGTCCAGTGGCATATTTTTCAGCTACATTGGATCCAGTGGCTTCAGCATTGCCTAGCTGCTTAAAAGCAGTAGCTGCTACTTGTATGAGTCTGGAGCAAAATGAGTCGATAGTGATGGGACATCCGGTAAAGGTTTATGTTCCACACTCAGTTGAGATTCTTTTGACAAGAACAAGAACACAGCATCTCACCCCTAGTCGATTGACTAAGTATGAAAGAGTGATTTTGGGAGCTGCGAACGTGACTGTGATAAGGTGTATGATTATGAACCCAGCTACCCTACTGCCAGACCCCTGCGATGAAGAAGTGAGAGATGAGAGTGATCATGATTGTTTGGACGTGACTGAGTTATGTACGAAGCCCCGGCCTGATATAAAAGAGACACCTTTGAAAGAGGCTGACCATGAGTTATTTGTAGATGGTTCCTGCCTCAAAACACAAGAAGGAGGACTAAGTGCTGCATATGCTGTTTGTAAAATATCTGGGGTAATTGAAGCATCCTGTTTACCTGGGGTCAAGTCTGCACAAGTAGCTGAATTGGTCGCCTTAACAATGGCATGCAAAAAGGGGAAAAATTGGAGAGTAACCATATTTACGGACATTCAATATGGGTTCGGGGTTGTGCACGACTTTGGCCAGCTCTGGATGCAGAGGGGATTTCTGACTTCTTCAGGATCTCCTATTAGAAACAGCAAAAATGTGAAGGATTTGTTGGAAGCATTACAATTGCCAAAAGAGATAGCATTTGTAAAATGCGCTGCACATCAGTCAGGAAATGACTATGTGACTGCTGGCAATAATTATTCTGATCAAGTAGCCAAATACTGTGCCAAAAATACAGTGGCCATAAACAGAAAAATTGAAACGGGTGAAACCATATGCCAACTTATGTTTTTCTCAGTACCAGAAACATGGGATGAGATTAGACAATTGCAGGAAGAAGTTGAGGAAAAGGAAAAGGAAATTTGGATAAAGGCAGCTTGTACAAAAAGACCAGAAGATGAAGTATGGGTATATATAGATGGAAGACCAGTCATGCCAGATTGTTTGCTTTAAAAAATGGCAAGAGTGTATCATGGAGCAACACACATAGGGAGAGACTCAATGATCAGGCTATTCAGACAGAGTTGGTACAATCCGAAATTCAGGGTAATCGCAGAGAGCCTTTGCCAAAGCTGCTTAACATGTCAGCAGCAAAATCCAGGTAGGAAGACAGTGGTAAGCTGGGGAAAGATTGGAAAGGCAGAAGGACCCTTCACCAGATTACAGTTGGATTTTATCGAATTGCCCCCATGCAATGGACTGAAATATATACTTGTCATAGTATGCCTTTTCTCAAGATGGGTGGAAGCCTATCCCACTCGAAGAAATGACAGTCTTACAGTTGCAAAATTGTTGTTGAGGGAGTTGGTTCCACGTTTTGGTTTTCCAGTCACTTTGGAATCAGATAGAGGCCCTCATTTTAATAATGAAATAATTCGATTAATCTGTGCTGCATTTAATATTGAACAAAAACTGCACTGTGCTTATCGTCCAGAGGCTTCTGGAATTGTTGAGCAAATGAATGGCACAATCAAGTCAAGATTGGGGAAGGTGTGTGCATCCACAAAGCTGAAATGGCCAGATGCATTATCTCTTGTATTGATGGGTCTCATAAGTATTCCAGACATAAAAACAGGAATGAGCCCACATGAAGTTCTCATGGGAAGAGCCATGAGACAGGCATTTATTCCTGGAAATAAATTAATGAGTATAACTGATGATCTGGTATTGGACTATTGCAAAGGATTGGCTGAAATGGTGCGTTCTGTCTCTCACCAGGTTGGAGAAAACGCAGTTGAAAGACAGCCAGACCAAGCGCATGATTTGAATCCTGGTGATTGGGTGCTAGTGAAGAAACACGCAAGAAAGTCGTGCCTAGCACCAAGGTGGGACAAACCGCGGCAAGTCATACTAGTCACTACCACAGCAGTGAAGTGTGCAGGTTTGCCCAATTGGATTCATGCCAGCCATACCAGAAGAGTTCCGAGCCCATCAGAACAACAAGAGCAACCACTGACTGAACAGGCTGAAGCGTCAGGAGTTGTAAGCTGTGAGATTGAAGAATCTAGAGTAATAGATTCTGAAAGACAACCATATGACGAACAGCCATGTTCAAGTCAGGAAGAGTGGATACCAGTGATTGAAGTAATTGATGATGTTATTGAAACAAGAAGAAGAACAGAATTGAAAAGACAGGAAAGTAGTCAGGAAGAGACAGGAGAAGAAGATCACACTCAGGTGGAAAATAAAAAAGACTTTCATGAACCTGAGGAGGGAAAAATAGAAGAACACGTACAGGCGGAAGAAGAAAAGTATGAATTAAGACCTGAACAGGATCAGATAGAGTTAGAAGAACGGGTTCAGGCAGAAGAAGAAAAGTTTGAAGTAAGACCTGATCAGGGTGAGATAGAATTAGAAGAACAAGCTCAGGAAGAAGAAGAACAAAATACGGTAAGACCTGAGCAGGTGGAAGCAAAAGAAGGTACAAGCACAGAAAACAGAGAATCAGAACAGATTGTGCCTAGATTAAATGAAATTAAAAGAACTTTACAAGGAGATAAAGAAGGTGAAAACGCAGTGCAAATCAAAAGAATCAGAAAGGAAGACAATTGGCCAACTGGAGTAAAGAAACTAAAATATCACTTGAGAAAATCTGAAAAGAGACCAGAACAAGTAAATGAAGTCACAAGTCAAACACAATCTAAACAAACCTTGGCAAAAATAACTCAAAGAAGTCCAAGATTGAGAAATTTAAACAGGAGATACAAGGCTCCTGAATGGACTTATGTTATACTCGAAGAATTTGAATCCCTAGATCTGACTGATGAAACAGAAGAAATTCATATTGTTCAGATTGATAAAAGCAAATTGAGGCCTCCTTAAGAACGAAAAAGAAAGTCAAACTGACAAAGGGAAAAGTTAAGAGAAAATAAATTTTCTCAGAAGTAAAATGGCAGAAATTGAAGTTACCGAAAGATCAAAACGTGGATTGAAAAGAAAATGTTTTAGATTTTGTTTTTGTAGCATTTTATTAGTAGCATTGGTATGGTTATTCCTAACAGTAGGAGTACCTTTGTTAATGAAAATAAGTGACAAGAATAATACAGATACTAATGTTAAGGTAGATAGAACAAAAGGAACTAAAATAGAAATTGGGGTAGAAGATGAAGCAAATTATCATAATGAATCAGACTATAATACGTCCTCAAATGTGTTTATTAAATTGTTATTTCAATATGTTAGTACTATGGAGATTAATAATTGCTATGTGTGTATGAAGTTACCCTCATCAGTATCAGAAGGGGTGACGTATCACCATATACCTTTAACATATGGTGTGTCATGTAGTATTTTATCAAGTTTATTTTATGCTACAGGGAGACTTCAATATTTTTATTCAGACATAGATGTAGTATTTTCAGAATTACCTATTAGAAAGAATATGGATCCAGTAGCTAGTAGTAAAAATGCACAGTTTATGGGTGAATTTTTCTTAACAATGAGTTCAATAGATTTAGTTCAGGCACATAAAGATAATCTAACATGTACATTGAGAAAAGAAGAAAAAGATTTTCTGGATTTAGTAGAAGAAAGGAGACAGGATTTAATAAAGAAGGCAACTGAACAGAAAACCCATGTACCTCCATGGGCTGGGAAAGAGGGAATCTATGCAAGTGGCAAGGCTCATGCTGCGATGTCCCTGGATTTTGTGACAAGGGGAAAATTCTGCCTCCATAGATTAAAGACAGATTATAACAATAATTACATTGGTTCCAGTGAATGTGAACACAACTTCCTAATTTTAGGAGGGTGGGGACTAAAAGGGGGAACTGATCCTGTATTTCCAGGAGTGTATTATCTTTGCGGGAACAATGCCTATTATAGGTTACCTGCAAGATGGTACGGGAGCTGCTACTTTGGAATAGTTTTTCCAAAAATCTATCTTGTAGACAGAATCAGTGGAACCAATGGAAATTCTAATGGACTAACACGTAGAAGAAGAGCTAGTTTTTCTGAAATTGTAGGAGACATTTTTAGTGCATTGATACCCTCAGTTGGAGTCATTCTTAATTCACAGAAAATTTGTAAGTTATCAACCATAGTTGATCGTCTTTCTACAGACACTGCAGGAGGATTCTTAATGATTAACACAGAAATGGTTGCAATCAGGTCTATGGTTTTACAGAACCGTCTTGCTCTTGATGTATTGTTAGCAAAAGAAGGTGGAGTCTGTGGTATGTTGAAAATTCAACATTGCTGCACTTATATTCCGGACAAGAGCAGAGAAAATAAAGGATATTTTGAAAACATTACAAGAATGCATAAAGACTTGACCCAACTGGAGGATGACAGTGTGTGGGAAGACTAACAAAAAGTATAACATCAATAGGGAAATGGTTTGTTGATTTTGGGAAAAGTTTTTTAGGTCAAATAATAATACCATTAGTTATGATAATAACAGTAGTGATGATAATAATGATTACATATAAGTGTTGTAGAAAAGGAAAGAAAGAGAAAATACATTTTGAAAGAAAAGGAAAGGGGCAGAAACGAAAAAGAAAATATGATGAAATGAAAGGAAAATTATATAAGAAGATGAAGGATTTAGAAGGAAACAAGTTGATTGATGGAAAATTGAGAAGGGAAATAGAGAACTGAGATGTGCTAAAGTTGGTATCTGGGATGGGATGGGAAATTGTGTGATGGCTTAAGATGCCATCAGAGAGGGGATTGATGGAGCAAGGACTCGTAAATGAGACTTGCTCGGAAGCAATCCTTTCGTTTTAACTCATTAACGAATTACTAACAACGTGTTTGTAATTAATATTTCGTATTTTAGAAAAGACACGCGGGAGAATGAAGCTTGCCTATGTGTTTACTAATTGTAACAACATGAACGAAGGACTAAAATGCACTCTAACAAGGGATCTTTACTGCGCATTCGTCTACTGCATCTACGTAGTATGACGTACTAATGCTTGGAGGGAAATTCTTGCGCCTGCGCAAAGATATTAAAAATGGCCGCTTGAAAGCTCACATGCATGGCACCTGCTTGGCTGATATAGAAAATAAGTTTTATACTAACACAAATGCAGAAAGGGTAATAATAATTAGAATGGGTTAGAGTAGAGGTTGGTGGTGTACGGTGAAACCATTTATTTTTGAGAATAACATTTCTTCTTTTGACTTTATTATTAGTGCGCATTTGGGCCTTCCACACTTGTCTGAATTGAGCTGACTGACTTGACCCCATGCATGCGCACCAGAGAGAGAATAAGGAAAGATGAGTAAGGACTTGTCACGCGTCCAAGGCCAGCGAGGATGTGCCCTGGGAACATGAGGGTGAAGAGTTCATATGAAGAAGTTTTATTCATGATATTGAAACATTTTGTATTAATAAAGTTTGGAGATGTATGGGAAAGGAAATGATTTAATAAAGTTTGAGGGGAGGGATTTGAAAACAATGGTTTAATGAAATAAGTGAAATGTAAGCATGGTGTGACAATCATCCCCCCCTCGCCTGTCCAATCAGAGTTAGCATTTTGTGAAATTGAAACATTAATGGGTGGTACATGGTTATGGAAAGGTATAATTGAGGTAGTTTTAGTTAGTTAGTTGAGCTGACACGGAGCATGACACGAGAGCAGAAGCACAGAAGCAGAGCTCGGGATGCTGTCAGTGCTGGGGGTGGTGCTGATGCTGTGAGACGCTGATGAAGAAATCGAATGCGGAACCATCTGTTTTAACTTAATTGGGTTAGAAAGAATATAACGGAAGAACCACGAGGAGGAAGAGAGTGTCAGAGAGGGGTGCGATGCAGTCGTCGGTATTTAGAGAGGTGAAGTATCCTGTCCTGATTCCTGTCCTGAAGTCTTTGTCTCCTGATCTATCCCGGGTGACCCTTACCAGCCCTTTGGCCAGGGGGTTGGTCTTCACACCATTCTTGGTAAATATAAATTCATCGTATTGATAGATGTTCTTCTCTCTCTGTCCTCTTCTTTCTGAGCATAGTTATTGTGTGAATCTGAATTGCTATTGCTTATTGAAAATTGATTGAATTGACACTTGCGAATGAGGGTGTTTGTACTGAAACTTTGAGATGGTTCACACTCAATTAATTTAGATAAAGATTTTAAAACTTCCAGAGACTGTGATTATTTCATTTTAATCGAGAAATGTTTGATAAGTTATGTTAATTATCACCATCAACTAGTTCCAACTAATGGTCCATTGACCAGAGGAAAGAACTAATTGATCAGTGAAAGGTTTAGTTAGGGAAAAGAAATAACTAGATCTTGAAGTATGAAAATCATAAACTAAGTTCCAGCGGTTTACTTGGTATTTAGTGGAAGAAGTTTAATGGGCCCAGGTGAGTATATGGTAGTGGAGTATCTGCTGTTAGTACACCGCTGGATCACTTGACTCTTGCAACGGTGGCCAGGGCTTCTGTCTCAGTGTCCTCATGTGATTGTCCCCCAGTTGCCCTCCCACCTGCCCTTCTGACACGGACCTATGGCATTGGCTGTCGACGCACCTGCACACTATCTCCGGCATCCTCGGCTTGTGTGGTGGTGTTGGTAACCACTGAGCCAGGGACAGTGTTGCAGGCAGCAGTGGTGATGGTGGAGGTGGCTGCAGCACAGGTCATTGTAGCAGGGGTCAGCGTAGTGGTTGTTGCTGGTGTGTTGATTGTGGTGGTGGTGGGGACAATGAGGCCCTGAGACGGAGTGCACCCTGGCAGTCCTGAGGGGCCAGGTTGTTGCTCCTCATCCGAGAAATGTAGAGAATCAGCATCAGAGAGTTCAAGTTCCGGGGAGGGGGACTGGCTCTGCTGGTTGGTGGTGTTTTCACCAGCTGTTGCATAGGGATCTCCTGTTGAACAGAGGTTAGATTGTCAGTTAAGTGCACTCCACGACCTTGGTGTCACGCTTTTGGATGTTACATTTGATACGCCAAATATTTTACATTGCAATCACTTGGTATTGGTAAAAGATTATCAGCATCATGACATGATGTTAAGGTACATACATTACTTGTCATTAGTGTGACATGTAAATAACAACCAAGTGACACGTACAGATAGTGTGTTTACAAGGTCATGTCATCATCTACCAACTTGGTGCACATCAATTTTGGTTTATGCGTGGATTTAGTTGACTTTTCAAAGAATCTGTTTCAGCTATGCCAAAACTTAACAATTTAATTATTTATATGTTCTTTCAAATCATGTGGTTTTGTTTGTTTGACAGATTGACCGTGCATATGTTGTGTTCATATGAGCCTTCATGCTTTGAAACCATGGCACTTACACATTGCATTCTGTGCTGTGCATGATTGGGTCCTGAATTTATTTCACATGTGACTTGATGAGTCAAAGTGTAATTTCTGTTACAGTTACATGCGCTTAGTTGTCTGCACACTGGATGTAACATTTGGATCTATACATAGTTGGCTGACATGTGAGGGATGTGGTGGTCATATGGCTCCATGCATTTTGAGAAGGATGACAGGGTGCATGCACTGTCTACCTACCTGTTAGGTAGCACAGTAGAGGGCAATGACTGCCACATTGTTCTGAGTGAGGGGAGTGTTCCATCCTGCTCAGGGGTGAGACAAGAGAGCATGAGAAGGCTACCTACCTGTAAGGTTGAGGAGAGCAATGAAATGGCTGCCACATGGTTCTGGGTGGGGGGAGTGTTCCATCCTGCTCAGCTGTGGGAGAAGGGTGCCTGGTGGGAGTTGTAGTGCTGGCTGCCTGTACACACACCCCCCCCCCTCCCTGTTGAGATGGCTACCTACCTGTAAGGTTGAGGAGAGCAATGAAATGGCTGCCACGTGGTTCTGGGTGGGGAGAGTGTTCCATCCTGCTCAGGGGTGATGCAAGAGAGCATGAGAAGGCTACATACCTGTAAGGTTGAGGAGAGCAATTAAATGGCTGCCACATAGCTCTTGGATGGGGGAGTGTTCCATCTGTAGGAGAGTAGGATCTGCTTCACATGGGTACCCCCACTTTTTGCTGATGCTTCACTGTTTTTCGACCTTAGTCTGGCTGGGGCCCTGCTAATCAGAACCCCAGCCTAGCTGCTTCCTCTCTAAAATGGTTTCCATGTGCCTTAGGCACATCTCTGATTGGAATCTGGAGTGCCCTTATAAGTCCGTAGTATACGGTATACTATGTACCCAGGGCATAGGTACCTCAGAGGCCTACCAGGGGCTGCAGCATGTATTATGCCACCCCTGGAAGGCCATCCAAACTGACACCACAGGTCTGCTACTGCAGCCTGGGTAAGGTGGTGCATGCACCCCTTACTGTGATATAGGTTACCTATATCACTATATACATACACACATATAAACCTATAAGTCACTCCTATGGCAGGCCTTATCAATCCTGAAGGCAGAGTGCGTGGTTCCTATGTGAGAGGGTGCCCCTGCATGAGCAGGGCCCCTCTGCAGCGTTCAGAGACCCTTCTCTGATGCTGTTTGTAGTGCAGCCTGACCATATACTCTTAAGCGCATTATAACCTCGCGTTAAATGCTAACTTTGGGATGGCTGCACCGAAACATGTCGTGTTTGGTGTCAAACATCTTGGAATACTACCCCCCACCAATTCTGGCAGCGGGGGTAGCATTCCACCCTTCTAGAGGAGAGACATGTTAACCCTGGCCTGGCCGGTAACTTCTTTCCAAAGCCCCAGCATCACAAAATGGATGCTGCTGCCACAGACACAAGTCTGGCCTCCTGCTGCTGACCGAAACTCCGGCAGGGGAGGCCTGGACAATAGGTTTCCTGTCGCAGGGAGGTGTAACCACCTCCCCAGACAGGATAATGTGTATTGGGGCTGGGCGGGAGCACTCTCTGGTGCTTTGAAGTCCTGCACTGGGGGCACATTTGGTGTCCCTGTGCATACCCCAGTTCAAACCGGATCAGGGGCTTGCAGCCCCTGCTTTGGCGCGAACTGGACAAAGGGAAAGGGGTGTAGCCACCCCTCTGCCCTGACCCACCCATAGGTGGGACCACAGAGTAAGTCCAACCCCTAAACTTAGTATAAGTATAGGAACCCAGTCCCTAGGACTTTAGATTATCCCTGGACGAAACTCTGACACAGAATCCTGGACCTTCGACGCTCTACTACCAGATTAGAGGACTGAAGAATCTCCCTTGGGGTCAAGGAGTGACTCCCCTGCTTGGCAGGCACCAAAGAAGCAATTGTCTGGTCTGCATCGCTGAAGCTCCCGTCGGATGCCGAAGTCTTTGCATCACCAGAGGTGGATTTCCAGACTTCCCCGAGGCTGCCCTGAGTCCCCAGCAAAGCTGAGGCCTGTAGCTGTCGTGGGTAACGTGGAACCGTGACCCCTGGACACCGCACGCATTTGCAAGTGCATCCTCTTCTGGGTCTCCCACGAAGTTGTGCTTTGGGCTCCGAGTAGCCCCAGCCTCCAGCACCAAGATCACTGGCCTCCACTCCACGAGTGTCCTGTGAGCCAGATCCACGTGCACCGTCTCGAGGCTCCTTCGCGGTTGCTAGCCCGTTGGCTAGTAGCCCTTCATGAAGGCCAATCCTTTTCTTCTTGGGCTCCCTGGTTGCTCCAGGCTTGCCCTCACTTACCTTTGCTGGGTGAGTTCCTCAGACCTTGCTGGTCTGCACCATTGTCAATCTTTATCTTCATTGAGACTTGCCGTTGCCAAGGCTTGTTGGGTCCAATCCGGTCACCGACACCTCAGCACTCGACAGACATCGTGTACCAGCCTGAATCCTGCTCCTGGTTGCCGACAACACCTCCTAGACCTCGTGGCTGAAGAGTCAAGACGACCATCAACCTACCTGAAGCACTCGACATTGGTGGGCATCTGCTCATCGCCTTCCTGGTCACTGGCTAGTGACCCAGACTCTGTCCCCTCTGCTTTCAGGTTCTTCAGATCTCTGATCCAGCCTTGGATCCACCCGGACACTTTTCACTTGGTCGCCAGCAGCACTTTGCAGCAGATCGCCATTCAAATCGACGACGAAACCCGACCCCGAAAGGCACCTATGCACCCGGCTCCCCTGGGTGAGGTAACAAGAGTACTCCGGTGCTCCCGTGGGTAGAGACTCTAGAACGACCTAGTTCTCAAAGGGTTTGCTCCAAGTCCTTCTTTAAGTGTCCCTTTTCTTTAAATTCCCAACCGCGACTTTCTCCATAGAAGTTAACGGCGATTCGCGGCTGTGTTACTACACTGCACGCGTCCCCGTGGGTCCCCTGTGTCACTACCTTGGGTGGTTCCTTGTGGTCCAAGCACTTCTAGAGGCTCTAGGCCTAGTGTCTAGCTCAGTCGTGGTTCTTATACCACTTTATTGGTATATGGTTTGGTACGCCCCTAGGGTCCAAACGTGTATTTGTGCTATTACTGTGTTTAAATAACTTATAACTTATGTACTTCGAACTCTAGCCTCATAAAGAGACTAGAGGGGTGTGTTTAGCAATAAATACATATATTTTGAATATATACCTGGTGTGGTGCTCTTTCATTTGGTCACTCAAGAGATTATAGACTGGTAAAACAAGCTGCTTTACATTCCTTCAAGACTTAGCCTGAAGGCTGCTCTCCATAGCTACCACTAGGATAGCTTTCAAGAAAGGTTGTCTTTAACCTATCTCCAATAAGGGGTTGTTTGGACTGGTGCAAGGTGCCCACTATAATTAGTGGACAGCATATACCAGGCCAACTTCTCACATTGGTGGCAGCGGTGGGATTCCAGCTTGCTATTGTTTTACCAGATAATCTCAATTGAATTGATCAACTGAAAACCACTAAAGGTACCTAAGGTACATATAAATTAAGCTTAGTATACAGTAAGTTCTACTGAACTTAGAGTTGTGTGTCAAGGGATAGCACACCCTTTCTACAACTCAAGAGAGTTTAGTAGGCCACACTAGAGTAGGTAGTGCATACACCTCACTAGTGATGTCTTCAAAGCCAGGACCCAGTGAGTCCTTGCCTGAAGCCACTGGGCTTCTTCCCTCCAAGTATGATACACTCCCATTCTTGGAATTGAGAGCAATATGCAATGTGAGGAAACTGAAGACAGGCCAAAGTCCCACCACCCAACATCTGAGCGAGATGTTAATGGCTGATGATCTCAACAGGCCCTTAGGGTCTGAAGGGGTAGGTGCAGAGGGTGGGGCAGAAGATGAGGATGGGGCCAGGGGTAGCAGTCCAACCCCCCCTCTGGAACTGACCAGGAGGGTGACAATGACCCTGACCTGGAAAACCCAATCCCTCCTGTGGAAGAGGAAGAGGAGGATCAGAATGACCTCCACTTTGTCCCCCCAGGAAGGATTAAGAGTGTGCCTAGAAGGTCTAGATCTCCTTCTCAGCAGTCTAACCACTCTGACACCTCAATAGGGACCTCTGTCTCCTCTCATAGGAGGGAATCCTCTCATGAGAGGAGAAAGAGGCTGATTCAGTATGAGGAAGCTCAGCTTGAACTCAGAAAACAGCAATTGGCCCTAGACAGGGAGTCCCTAGATCTCTTTAGAGAGATAAAAAAGTTGGGACTAGAGTCCCATGGTGGCAGCCATATCCCTAGAGATAGGGAAAGGTCTTATGACCATAGAAACCTGAGCAAGATTGTCCCTCCCTACCAGAGTGGGGATGACATCCACAAATGGATAACTGCTCTAGAGAGGGCCTGTAAAGTACAGAAGGTCCCTCAGGAGCAGTGGGCAGCAATCTTGTGGCTCTCCTTTGCAGACAAAGGTAGAGACCAGCTCCTCACTGTAAGAGAAGAGGATGCTGATAATTACAAGGTCTTGAAGAGTGCTCTTATTGATGGGTTTGGCCTAACAACTGAACAATACAGGTTAAAGTTCAGAGATGCCCAAAAAGCACAGACTCAAGACTGGGTAAACTATGTGGATTGTTCTGCTAAGGCTCTGGAAGGCTGGTTGTGGGCAGTAAGGTGTGTGACTTCTCAGGATTGTACAATCTGATAATGAGGGAGCAGATTCTTAATAACTGTCAAAATCAGCTGTTGCATCAGTACCTGGTGGACTCTGATCTGACCTCTCCCCAAGAATTGGGAAAGAAGGCAGACAAATGGGTCAGAACCAGGGTGAGGCAGAAGGTACAGAACCAAGGTGGTGACCCTAAGAAGCAAGATTCTAAGAACTCTGATAAGGGTGGGGAGAAGGGTAAAGATCAAAAGTCTTCACAAGGCCCCCACAAATCTTCTTCAGGTGGGGATTCACAGTCTACAAAAGGGAAAGGCCAAAGAAAACCATGGTGCAAGGTCTGTAAGCAAAAGACCCACTGGACCAGTGATTGCACCAAGTCCAAAGACTCGACTCCAGCCCCCACCAATGCCCCTAAGGCACCTGTTCCCCCTAGTACAGTTACAGTTAGTGGTGGGAGTACTAAAGCCAAGGGTTTAGTAGGGTTGACCCTGGGTACTGAGATGGGCTCTGACCTAGTCAGAGAACTCACTCAGGCTGTGTTAGTCTGTGATGGAGGCATGGATGTGACCTCCTCTGTGAGTCCCAGTAATCTGGGCAGAGTACAGACAACAGCCTTTAATCAATGGACGAGAGGCTTTGGCATTTAGGGACACAGGGGCAAGTGTCACCATGGTGACACAAGACCTTGTGAATCCTGGGCAAGTTATACTTGGTGAGATGTACCAAGTGACCAATGCTAGCAATGTCAGAACAGACCATACTCTGGCAGTTGTTAACGTCTCCTGGGGAGGGGTAACTGGCCTTAAGAAGGTTGTGGTAAGTGCAGACCTACCAGTCGAATGCTTGCTTGGCAATGACTTAGAAACTTCAGCTTGGGCAGAAGTGGAGCTCAGGACCCATGCAGAAATGCTGGGGATCCCTGCAGATGTGTTTGCTGTGACCAGGTCACAAGCCAAAATGTCTAGCACTGAACAGGCCTTGGATTCTGGAATAATGGACCAAGTGCCTTCCAAGAGGAGGAGTAGTAGGGTAAAGGCAGTGCCTTCCCCCTTGGCTCAGAAGGAAGATCAGTCCCTTGAGGGGGATGATCTCAGTCCTGAGGAAGGAACTGTCCCAGAGGAGCTTGAACCTGACCAGGTTGAGTTCTTGGGGACAGGGGGACCTTCCAGGGCAGATCTGAGCCAGGAGCAGCAGAGCTGCCCCTCTCTTGAACCCCTCAGACAGCAAGCTGCTGCTGAGGCTGCTGGGAAAGCTAGTGGTCCCCATACAGTGTATTGGGATGATGGACTCCTGTACTCAGAGTGTAGAGACCCCAAGCCTGGTGCCACCAGGAGGTTGGTTATACCTCTAAAGTTCAGGGGCTTCCTATTGACCCTAGCCCATGATATTCCCTTAGCAGGTCACCTGGGCCAGAACAAGACTTGGGACAGAATTGTCCCTCACTTTCACTGGCCCCACATGTCTGAAGACACCAAGGAGTTTTGTCGCTCCTGTGTAACCTGCCAGGCCAGTGGCAAGGCAGGGGGCACTACAAAGGCCCCCTGATACCACTACCTGTGGTGGGGGTTCCCTTTGAAAGGGTGGGGATTGACATTGTTGGTCCCATGGATCCCCAAACAGCATCTGGGCACAGGTTTATCCTGGTGGTAGTGGATCATGCCACCAGGTACCCAGAGGCTATACCCCTTAGGACCACTACAGCACCTGTGGTGGCAAGGGCCCTCCTGGGAATTTTCTCAAGAGTGGGCTTCCCTAAGGAGGTTGTATCAGACAGGGGTGCAAACTTTATGTCTGGATACTTAAAAGCAATGTGGAAGGAGTGTGGAGTGACTTACAAGTTCACCACACCCTATCACCCACAATGCAATGGTTTAGTTGAGAGATTCAACAAAACCTTGAAGGGCATGATTAAAGGGCTCCCAGAAAAGCTTAGGCGTAGATGGGACATACTCTTGCCCTGCCTTTTATTTGCATACAGGGAGGTGCCTCAAAAGGGGTTGGCTACAGCCCTTTTGAACTTTTGTTTGGTCACCCTGTCAGGGGTCCATTGTGCTTGGTGAAGGAAGGATGGGAGTTACCTCTCAAGCCCCCAAAGCAAGATATAGTGGACTATGTACTTGGTCTCCGCTCCCGGATGGCTGAGTATATGAAAAAGGCAACTAAAAACCTTGAGGCTAGCCAGGAACTTCAGAAAGCTTGGCATGACCAAAAGGCTGTACTGACTGTTTACCAGCCAGGACAGAAGGTGTGGGTGTTGGAGCCAGTGGCCCCAGCAGCTCTCCAAGACAAATGGAGTGGACCCCACACCATTGTTGAGCAGAAGGGTGAGGTTACCTACTTAGTAGACCTAGGAACACCCAGGAGTCCCCACAGGGTTCTCCATGTCAACAGGTTAAAACCATATGTGGACAGGGCAGACATGGGCTTGCTCATGGCTACTGATGAGGGACAGGAGGAAGAGAGTGACCCACTCCCTGACCTGCTCTCACAGAACCCTGATGATGGGTCAGTGGATGGTGTAGCCTTGGCAGGCAGCCTCACTGCCCAGCAGCAGACTGATTGTAGACAGGTGCTCAATCAGTTTAGACACATGTTTTCACTGACACCCAGTCAGACCACCTGGTGCACTCATGAAGTAGACACTGGGGACAGTCTGCCTATTAAAAATAAGATTTATAGGCAACCTGACCATGTCAGGGACTGTATCAGGACAGAAGTCCAGAAAATGTTGCATTTGGGAGTTATTGAACCCTCAGATAGCCCTTGGGCTAGTCCAGTGGTCCTTGTGCCAAAACCTCACACCAGTGGTGGAAAAAGAGAGATGAGGTTTTGTGTGGACTACAGGGGTCTCAAAGCAGTCACTAGGACTGATGCCCATCCAATACCAAGGGCAGATGAGCTAATAGACACTTTGGCCTCAGCCAAGTATCTAAGCACATTTGACTTGACAGCTGGCTACTGGCAGATCAGACTAGCTGATGATGCAAAGCCAAAAACAGCATTTTCAACCACTAGTGGGCATTATCAATTTGTGGCGATGCCCTTTGGTCTGAAGAATGCACCTGCCACTTTTCAGAGGTTGGTGAATACAGTCCTTACAGGTCTGGAAGCCTATAGTGCAGCATATCTAGATGATATTGCTGTCTTTAGCTCCACCTGGGAGGATCACCTGGTCCACCTCAGAAATGTTTTACAGGCCCTGCAAAAGGCAGGCCTGACTATCAAGGCCACCAAGTGCCAGATAGGGCAGAGTCAGGTTGTGTACCTGGGCCACCTTGTGGGTGGAGGCCAGGTTCAACCCTTGCAGAGCAAGATCCAGACCATCATGGACTGGATTGCTCCAACTACCCAGACTCAGGTGAGAGCCTTCTTAGGCCTGACTGGGTACTATAGGAGATTTGTCAAGGGGTATGGATCAATAGTGACACCCCTGAATGACTTAACTTCCAAGAAAATGCCCAAAAAGGTTCAGTGGACAGTTAGCTGTCAAAAGGCATTTGATGACCTGAAGCAGGCCATGTGCACTGCTCCCATTCTACAGAGTCCTGATTACTCCAAGAAGTTCATTGTTCAAACTGATGCATCTGAATTGGAGGTAGGGGCTGTACTGTCACAATTGAATGAAGAAGGTCAGGATCAGCCAGTAGCTTTCATTAGCAGAAGGCTGACCCCTAGAGAGAAACGTTGGTCAGCCATTGAGAGGGAGGCCTTTGCTGTGGTCTGGGCTCTGAAGAAGTTGAGGCCATACTTGTTTGGTACTCACTTCCTTGTTCAAACAGACCATAAGCCCCTCTTATGGCTAAAACAAATGAAGGGTGAAAACCCCAAACTGCTTAGGTGGTCCATTTCCCTACAGGGGATGGACTTCACAGTGGAACATAGACCTGGGAGTAACCATGCCAATGCAGATGGACTTTCTAGGTACTTCCACTAAGAACATGAAGACTTAACTGGGCAAGGTTAGTTTAATGTCCCTATGTTTGGGGGGGGTTGTGTAGGAGAGTAGGATCTGCTTCTCATGGGTACCCCCACTTTTTGCTGATGCTTCACTGTTTTTCGACCTTAGTCTGGCTGGGGCCCTGCTAATCAGAACCCCAGCCTAGCTGCTTCCTCTCTAAAATGGTTTCCATGTGCCTTAGGCACATCTCTGATTGGAATCTGGAGTGCCCTTATAAGTCCCTAGTATATGGTATACTATGTACCCAGGGCATAGGTACCTCAGAGGCCTACCAGGGGCTGCAGCATGTATTATGCCACCCCTGGAAGGCCATCCAAACTGACACCACAGGTCTGCTACTGCAGCCTGGGTAAGGTGGTGCATGCACCCCTTACTGTGATATAGGTTACCTATATCACTATATACATACACACATATAAACCTATAAGTCACTCCTATGGCAGGCCTTATCAATCCTGAAGGCAGAGTGC
This sequence comes from Calotriton arnoldi, assembly GCA_963921515.1. NCBI lineage: Eukaryota > Metazoa > Chordata > Amphibia > Caudata > Salamandridae > Calotriton > Calotriton arnoldi. The sequence continues at coordinate 82,272 of CAWUFW010021810.1, read as the reverse complement.
GTGGTTCCTATGTGAGAGGGTGCCCCTGCATGAGCAGGGCCCCTCTGCAGCGTTCGGAGACCCTTCTCTGATGCTGTTTGTAGTGCAGCCTGACCATATACTCTTAAGCGCATTATAACCTCGCGTTAAATGCTAACTTTGGGATGGCTGCACCGAAACATGTCGTGTTTGGTGTCAAACATCTTGGAATACTACCCCCCCGCCAATTCTGGCGGCGGGGGTAGCATTCCACCCTTCTAGAGGGAGAGACATGTTAACCCTGGCCTGGCCGGTAACTTCTTTCCAAAGCCCCAGCATCACAAAATGGATGCTGCTGCCACAGACACAAGTCTGGCCTCCTGCTGCTGACCGAAACTCCGGCAGGGGAGGCCTGGACAATAGGTTTCCTGTCGCAGGGAGGTGTAACCACCTCCCCAGACAGGATAATGTGTATTGGGGCTGGGCGGGAGCACTCTCTGGTGCTTTGAAGTCCTGCACTGGGGGCACATTTGGTGTCCCTAGTGCATACCCCAGTTCAAACCGGATCAGGGGCTTGCAGCCCCTGCTTTGGCACGAACTGGACAAAGGGAAAGGGGTGTAGCCACCCCTCTGCCCTGACCCACCCATAGGTGGGACCACAGAGTAAGTCCAACCCCTAAACTTAGTATAAGTATAGGAACCCAGTCCCTAGGACTTTAGATTATCCCTGGACGAAACTCTGACACAGAATCCTGGACCTTCGACGCTCTACTACCAGATTAGAGGACTGAAGAAGCTCCCTTGGGGTCAAGGAGTGACTCCCCTGCTTGGCAGGCACCAAAGAAGCAATTGTCCGGTCTGCATCGCTGAAGCTCCCGTCGGACGCCGAAGTCTTTGCATCACCAGAGGTGGATTTCCAGACTTCCCCGAGGCTGCCCTGAGTTCCCAGCAAAGCTGAGGCCCGTAGCTGTCGTGGGTAACGTGGAACCGTGACCCCTGGACACTGCACGCATTTGCAAGTGCATCCTCTTCTGGGTCTTCCACGAAGTCGTGCTTTGGGCTCCGAGTAGCCCCAGCCTCCAGCACCAACTGCACCGAAGATCACTGGCCTCCACTCCACGAGTGTCCTGTGAGCCAGATCCACGTGCACCGTCTCAAGGCTCCTTCGCGGTTGCTAGCCCATTGGCTAGTAGTCCTTCACGAAGGCCAATCCTTTTCTTCTTGGGCTCCCTGTTTGCTCCAGGCTTGCCCTCACTGACTCTTGCTGGGTGAGTTCCTCAGACCTTGCTGGTCTGCACCATCGTCAATCTTCATCTTCATCAAGACTTGCCGTTGCCAAGGCTTGTTGGGTCCAATCCGGTCACCAACACCTCAGCACTCGACAGACATCGTGTACCAGCCCGAATCCTGCTCCTGGTAGCCAACAACGCCTCCTGGACCTCGTGGCTGAAGAGTCAAGACGACCGTCAACCTACCTGAAGCACTCGACATCGGTGGGCATCTGCTCATCGCCTTCAAGGTCACTGGCTAATGACCCAGACTCTGTCCCCTCTGCTTTCAGGTTCTTCAGATCTCCGATCCAGCCTTGGATCCACCCGGACACTTTTCACTTGGTCGCCAGCAGCACTTTGCAGCAGATCGCCATACAAATCGACGACGAAACCCGACCCCGAAAGGCACCTATGCACCCGGCTCCCCTGGGTGAGGTAACAAGAGTACTCCGGTGCTCCCGTGGGTAGAGACTCTAGAACGACCTAGTTCTCAAAGGGTTTGCTCCAAGTCCTTCTTTAAGTGTCCCTTTTCTTTAAATTCCCAACCGCGACTTTCTCCATAGAAGTTAACGGCGATTCGCGGCTGTGTTACTACACTGCACGCGTCCCCCGTGGGTCCCCTGTGTCACTACCTTGGGTGGTTCCTTGTGGTCCAAGCACTTCTAGAGGCTCTAGGCCTAGTGTCTAGCTCAGTCGTGATTCTTATACCACTTTATTGGTATATGGTTTGGTACGCCCCTAGGGCCCAAACGTGTATTTGTGCTATTACTGTGTTTAAATAACTTATAACTTATGTACTTCGAACTCTAGCCTCATAAAGAGACTAGAGGGGTGTGTTTAGCAATAAATACATATATTTTGAATATATACCTGGTGTGGTGCTCTTTCATTTGGTCACTCAAGAGATTATAGACTGGTAAAACAAGCTGCTTTACATTCCTTCAAGACTTAGCCTGAAGGCTGCTCTCCATAGCTACCACTAGGATAGCTTTCAATAAAGGTTGTCTTTAACCTATCTCCAATAAGGGGTTGTTTGGACTGGTGCAAGGTGCCCACTATAATTAGTGGGCAGCATATACCAGGCCAACTTCTCACACCATCCTGCTCAGCTGTGGGACAAGGGTGCCTGGTGGGAGTTGTAGTGCTGGCTGCCTATCCACAAACCCCCCTCCCTGTTGAGATGGCTACCTACCTGTAAGGTTGAGGAGAACAATGAAATGGCTGCCACATGGTTCTGGTGGGGGGAGTGTTCCATCCTGCTCAGGGGTGACGCTGGAGAGCATGAGATGGCTACCTACCTGTAAGGTTGAGGAGAGCAATGAAATGGCTGCCACATGGTTCTGGGTGGGGGGAGTGTTCCATCCTGCTCAGGGGTGAGACAAGAGAGCATGAGAAGGCTACCTAACTGTAAGGTTGAGGAGAGCAATGAAATGGCTGCCACATGGCTCTTGGGTGGGGGGAGGGTTCCATCCTGCTCAGCTGTGGGACAAGGGTGCCTGATGGGAGTTGTAGTGCTGGCTGCTTATCCACAAACCTCCCTCCCTGTTGAGATGGCTACCTACCTGTAAGGTTGAGGAGAGCAATGAAATGGCTGCCACATGGTTCTGGGTGGGGGGAGTGTTCCATCCAGCTCAGCTGTGGGACATGGATGCCTGGTGGGAGTTGTAGTGGTGGCTACCTGTACACATACCCCCATAGAAATATTGCTAGCTACCTTTGAGGTGAATCAGAGGAAGGAGTTGGCAGATATGCGAGACATGTGTTGGGAACAGTGTGTTGTACGTAAGTGCATTTAGGTCTAGGAAGTGTGGCTTTATAGTTGTGCAAGACAGTACATGGCAGTGTGATGGGATATATTTGTTGGTACTTACCAGCCTCCACTCCCCCAGCTATTCCTGTGAGACTCTCTGGATGCAGTATGGCAAGCACCTTCTCCTCCCATTCAGTGAATGTTAGTGGTGGAATGGGAGGGCCAATGCCAGTCCTCTGAGCCGCCTCATGGTACCTGTTGGCACGGTATTTCACCCTGGTCTTTAGGTCATGCCACCTCTTCTTGATGTCACGCAGTGTGCGCAGGGTGGTCCCTACTGCATTGACTTTGTTGACTATCCTTTCCCCCATTTGATTTTTTCTGACTAGTGGTGTCTGTTGGACCATGCTTCCAAACAAATGTGGTTCTACTCTGATTATCTCGTCTACCATCACTGACAACTCATTGTCTGTGAATTTGGGCATTTTTTTCTGTGACATGGTGTGTGATGTGCAAATGGGTGACAAGTGCAGGTAGGAAGGTGGTGGTGGAGATGTGTGAGGTGTGTGTTGCTGTTGTTGGTGTGGGTAGTTGTGATGGTGTGATGTGTGATGATTTGCCTCTCCTTTCTGCTGTGGTGTTCGGCCCTTCACTTCTGGAGTTGTGCAAAGGATGCTGGTAAGGGAAGGGGTTGGGTTTATACTCAGCTATGTGGGTGTGTCCAAATGGGGTATTCATGTCAGGTGTGTTTTCTATGTTGACCTGGGATTTGTATCTTTTTAAATGCCATGGGGGTGTGTCATTGGGGTGTGTCAAATGTTTTTGAACGCAGCGGAAAAAAATCAGCCACACTTGGAGGCCTTGTGATGTGGTTGCATTCGACCGCCATTCTTCTTTCCGCGTGACCGCAGCAGTCTGAACGCAATGATCGTTCCGCCAGCTCTGCCATTCATCTTTTTGTGCAACGGCAGCGGTCGGAAAAGACTTATCGTTCCACTTGCTCCGCCATCTTATCATAATTTCACTTGTGGTCATTCCGCTTGTGGATCGGCGTTTTTAGTGCTTTCAGAAAGCATTTCCGTCCGCTGCGGTCGGATTTTCTGGTTTTCCGGACGTTGCGGGCGGATTTTTGTGGAATCCAACTGCCGCGATTGGATTTTTCAATCATTGCAGCGTAATGTGACCGCCGGTTTTACCGCGGAACATGCGGGCGCTGTTTTTTCCGCAACCACGGCGGTCGGAGGGCTTTTCCATCCGCCATCGTAATGACCCCCTTAGTATCAAAATTGGTAAGGCGCTTTCTTCTTGGAATCCTTTATTTTTATCTTGGTGTGGCCGTTTAGACGCTGTTAAAATGATAATTTCCCCCTTACTGTTATATCTTCTTTCTATGTTGTAAGTTCATATTCCGAAACATTTTTTTTTTTTTTTTAAATTAACACTTTACTCCTTAAGTTTCTCTGGAAACATAAAAAACCAAGGGTAGCATTAGTTACTTTACAAAAACCAAAATTAGCGGGAGGAGTTAATATTCCTAATTTTTATGGTTACCACAGAGCTTTTGCGTCAAGCGGCTCTCTGGACCCATGATTTATCCTCAACATTTTCTCCATTATGGCTAGACATTGAGCGGTTCTCTATTTTTCTCTTTAGTTTTAAAGACATCTTATATTTTACTGCTAGGACGTCGTTTCTTAATTCCCCTATCTTACACAACACTGTATCATTGCTCAAATCCACTTTTCATTCCTCTTTCTCTAGATACAGCTCTGTTTTTGAAAATGCCGATTATGGTATAACTCCTTACACAAGATAAATAATAGACCTTTTTTGGGCGTACCTGGAAGGATAATGGCTTAATGTGGATATCTCAACTTTTTAATAACGAATCCCCTATCTCTTTACCTCAATTTTGCCTTATCTATCATTGTCCTAAATCCTTCTATACTCGCTTTTTATCATTGATGAATGTGGCTCTTGATGTTTATTTCTCCTTACAGAACTCTACTAATAAGGTTCCCTTTTCTTCTGGAATTCCATACTTTCTGAAAGCGGGTCCTAAGGCTTCGGCTATTTATAAATACTTCTCTCTTCCTGACCCTTCTAGAACCAAGTCCAAATCTGAATTTATGTGGGAGAAAGATCTGGGTATCTCTTGGACAATCCATTTTTGGCATAAGGTACGGGCACACATATATAAAATCTCACGGTCTGCTGGTATTACACAATTTTTGTTTTTTGTTTATCATCGACTATATTTTACTCCCTTGCAATGCTCCAAATTCTCCTCCAATACACCTGCTAAATGTTGGTCTTGTGATTTTCCGGATGCAGATTTAATGCATATCCTGTTCAATTGTCCCAATACCCGTAATTTCTGGTACAGAAATTGGGCTCAGATTAAGAAGATTTTTCATTTTGATAGCCGTTTCAATATTATTTATCTTTTTTAGGAACGTTGCCAATTTGTTCACTCCATCTATCCATAATAATATGTTATTAGATGTTCTGTTAACAATAGCCTTATATCAGATTAGTCTGAATTGGAAAACATCTGATAAGTTATCCTTTAAAATGTGGTGGGATTCGGTAAGTTCTCATCATAAATTATATACTATGTATACTATACAATGTACATCTTCTCATAATGCACAAACATTATGGCTACCTCTTAGTACATATCTCAGCCAAGGTAATAGTGTTGTATCAAGTAGTATTTCTGTATCTTCTGAAAATTTTCGTCCTCCTTGAATTATCTCTCTCTGTTCTCCTTTTATATCAGAGTACATTTTATGATATGCTTATAGATATAATGTTAAATAAAGTACCATTACATCGCATGTTTTTACAACGCATACTATTACAACGCAAAATTATGTTAATGCATTAAATGAACCATTACAACGCATACTAGTACAACGCATACTATTACATCGCATTTTTTTTTAAATTGTATAATAAACCCCTGGGACGGGATGCAGGGAAAATATGGGTTTTGGGTGGGGTAGTGTACTAAAACACGGATAGTTAAAATTAGTACAAAGTATTAAAATTAATCCTTGAGTACTAAAATGAATACTCGTGTTTTATTAATATATAAAAAATCATATACTAACAAATGGTTCGGGATGCAAAGAAAAAAGGGGTTTTAGGTGGGTTACTGTATTAATACACAATATTTTTTAAAAGTACTGAACATTAAAATGAATACTCGAGTACTAAAATTAATACTCATGTATTTTTTTCGTGAACAATAAAACAAAAAAAATACATCTATTAAAATATACTTTTATTTTATATAGTGAAAATATATTTTTCACACATTTTTTTTTATCAAAATAAAATAATTAATATAATTTTTAATCAAATATTTTAATTAAATACACATAACAATTTTTCCAAAATATTTGCAAAATGGCGATGAACCCAAAAAATGAACATTAACACACTTTATTTTACGAAAATATCTACCATTAAATATATAAAATATTAAACATAATAAAACACCAATAACACAAAACTAATCAAAATCCAAACAAATAATCCACCATTTTAAACTTCACGAAAACGAAAGTCCTACAACACTTTCAATGAAATCACCTTGACCCACAGGTTGCCAAAATGGCGGACATTACATATATAAAACAAAATAACGAACATTTATAACTACAAAAAATTAATTACATTTTTACACAGCATTAAAAAGAAGACAAAAAAATATACACAAACCATATTTTGTTTTCAATTAACGTACACCACAAAAAAACATACGAAAGCAACCGTCCACCATTTTAAAAACAGTGCCAGACACACCACACGTGTGTTGCCTTCCAGAAAATTATAGACATCAAACAGTGCCATCTACAATTCCAAGTAAGTGAAACCAATATTAAATGTAAAATATTAGCAAATTAATCCAAGCAGAAATTTAATCACATATACCATTTTAAATATCTTACAGCTTTTCTCGAAAACTTGTCAACATTGCATAAAGCACAATAGAAACCACAGTCACAGAAAAAATATATAATGTGAGTAAACATAACTTTATATATTTAAACATTTATCATTTTTAAATAAAACAAACATTTACAAACATTAAAAAACAATACAATTTTGTAAATTTTTAAACTACTAATACTACTCTAACAAGTGCTTGCCTCAGAGAAATTAATATATAGGGGCCTATTAGGATGGCGGGCGGACTTCAGTCTGTCCGCCACCCTAGCGGTGCTGGGACCGGCTGCCAGCGGTGCGCCGGTCTCGCACCACCAATTAGGATGCGACCGCCACTGTGGCGGTCGCATCCCGCATCTCTGACATTGCGGCGGGTGCTGCTGAGAGCAGCACCCGCCGCAATGCCAAAGAGGCATGTTGTGCATTGCCATGCACAACCTGACAGGCACCGCGCGGTGCCTGCCACCTTGAGCATGGCAATGTAGGGGGGTACCATAGGTACCCCCCAAGTGCAGCCCCCCAACCCCCCACCCCCGCCGGGGGCCCACAACGGGCCCCCACAGCAATTCCCGCCAGCCCTTCATGGCGGCATCGCCGCCATGAAAGGGCCGGAACCGCCAGGCATCATAATATGGATGGCTGTGCCTTCCAGGCACAGCCACCATATTGTGCCTGAGTTCCGCCCGGCTGGCAATCCTGACGATTGCCGACTGGTGGAAAAGCGGCGGACGGACTTTCTGTCCGCCGCGGTACCCCCCGCCATAGTAATATGGCAGGGGTGATTTGTGTTGTGATGGCGGGCGGATCGCCATCATAATGACCCCCATAGTTGTGGGTGCAAAACTACTATTCCTACTCTGACGGGTGCTTCCCTCTGGAAAAATAATTGATAGTGGTGGGAGCAAAATTACTATTCCTACTCCAAAGGGACATTACCTCAGAGAAAATGCTGGATAGTGGTGGGGACAAAATTACTATTCCTACTCCGACGGGTGCTTAGCTCAGGGAAATTAATGGATAGAGTAGGGGGCAAAATTACTATTCATACTCCAAAGGGGGTTTGCATCAAGGAAACTGCTGGATAGTGGTGGGGATAAAATTACTATTCCTACTCCGACGAGTGCTTGCTTCAAGGAAAATGCTGGATAGTGGTGGGTGCAAAATTACTATTCCTAGTCTGAAGGGTGCTTGCCTCAGGGAAAATGCTGGATAGTGGACGGATTAAAATTACTATTCCTACTCCAAAGGGTACTTACCTCAGGGAAAGTGCTGGATAGTGGTGGGGTTAAAATTACTATTCCTACTCCAAAGGGTGCTTCCCTCAGGAAAAGTGCTGGATAGTGATGGGATAAAATTAATATTCCTACTCCAACGTGTGCTTGACTCAGGGAAAATGCTGGATAGTGGTGGGGTTAAAATTACTATTCCTACTCCAAAGGGTGCTTACCTAAGGGAAAGTGCTGGATAGTGGTGGGGTTAAAATTACTATTCCTACTCCAAAGGGTGCTTCCCTCAGGGAAAGTGCTGGATAGTGATGGGATAAAATTAATATTCCTACTCCGACGTGTGCTTGACTCAGGGAAAAAGCTGGATAGTGGTGGGGGCAAAATTACTATTCCTACTCCGACCTGTCTTTACCTCAGCAAGTGTTGGATAGTGGTTGAGTTAAAATTACTATTCCAACTCCGAAGAATGCTTGCCTCAGGGAAAGTAATGGATAGTGGTGAGGTTAAAATTACTATTCCTACTCCAAGGGGTGCTTCCCTCAGGAAAATTAATGGATAGTGGTGGGGTTAAAATTACTATTCCTACTCCAAAGGGTGCTTGCCTCAGAAAAAGTGCAGGATAGAGGTGGGTTTAAAATTACTAATCCTACTCCAAAGGGTGCATACCTCAGGAAAAGTGCTGGATAGTGATGGAGGCTAAATTACTATTCCTACTCCGAAGGGTGCTTACCTCAGGGAAAGTGCTGGATAGTGGTGGGGTTAAAATTACTATTCCTACTTCGAAGGGTGCTTGCCTCTGGGAAAGTGCTGGATGGTTTCTTTTAGGTTATAAATATTTTTTTTTAAATAATAATATGTATTATACATTTTAATATATCAACAGATAACTACAGCATCCATCAACAGCTGTTAAAAAGAACAATATATTTTCTTGAAAAAAGAATCAACAGAAGACCTTCGGAAAATTATTTAAAAAGGTAAATTTCTTTTAAATATTTACACGAAAAAGGACTAAAACAATGATATTGTATGAATTTGTTTTTGCAAAATAGAATAACATCCAAATTACATTTTTAAAACAATGTAAAGATATTTTTTCTTCCAGATATTACAACTTTAAACATCAAAACATTTCTAAAAGTTAAGCATCAAAACAAGAAAGATCACAAGGTAATTTTTACATCTAAAAAATATGTCAATAGAGTTTTTGAACCATTAAAAAAATTAATAATATTTTAAATCAACAAAATGCTTTTCTCCAAAAGAAAAATACTTTCTGAAGGTAAATAAATATGTTATTCTTCACATAATTAATATTGCAAAATAAACACAAATGTATTTGTTCTGTAAAAAGACAAACATTATTGTAAAACGCCAAAACATTAACCTGTTCTTCCATAACCAAAAATATGTTATTCTATTTCAGGTAAACATTTTACAATTTTCACAAACTCCTAACAATGATTTTTTTACTACTATTTCAGACCACAATAAAATTGAACCTTGTCAAGAAGCTAAAAACCACAACCAAAACCTTTCAAAAAAGGTAAGGTTACAAAAACAATAAACAATAAAATTACTTAACCATGTTTCTCTCCCTAGTAAACTTTATTAAAATAACATACAACTTATAAAACACATAAAAGCTTTTTCCTTTCAGAATCAACTAATAAACAAAACCGTCCATCAAACTAGCAGCATCAAGCAACATCTGGTCAAAAGGTAAGAAACTAGAAATATTTATCAATAAAACAACTTAACCATTTTTCTCTCCCAATAAAGATTTTTTTTAAATAACATTTCATCAAATTTTAGAAATGCAAAAAGTTGGAAACATTAAATATAACTTTAAAAAGCATTACATTTATTTTTTTCTTTAAACAGGTAAACACAAAGGGCCCGATTCCGATCTCGCTCGGAAAGCCCTCCGTACGACTCGGATCCGGAGGGTTTTCCGAGCGAGACGTGCTCCGAGAGTCCGAACGAGGGTGTATGATGCAGCTGTATGCTCACGGACTCGGTTCGCTCGGACTCCAAATGAACTCTATGGGAGCCTGTGTACAGATGCGTACACCGGCTCCCATAGCAGAAAAGGGGTGGGTGGGGAAAAGCGTACACCATGTGATGGGCACCCCATGGTGCCTGCCACACTGTGCATGCTTGGTACGGGGAGACCCATGGGCACCCCCCCGTGATAGATTTGGAGGGCCCCGGGTGAAGGGGGCCTGGTACGGCCCCCCGAAGTACGCTTCCGACAGCCATTTCGTCTCGCTGAGACCGACGTGAGGCGGCTGTCCGAATCGTGCATCGTACTCGCTCGGTCGGGAATCAGCTCCATTGCGCGGCACGATTCGTCTACAAACGAGACGTACGGAGCGGTTCGGGCCCGGAAACGATTTGGTCGGCACGTACGCGATCTTCGCATCGTACTTGGTCGTTCGGACCTGTGTACGATTCGGTCGTAAACAAGGGCTACGAATCGGATCCGGTAAAGCCAAATCCGATTCGGAGGCCTTCCGAGCGATATCGGAATCGGGCCTAAAATATTAAAAATAAACTAACATTTTTTTTTTCGTCTTTGTTTCTTTTTCAATCCATTACAGAAAATGACTTAAAATCAAGCCAAATATATAACATCAAGCCGGGGAAACCGTTTACTCAATCATAGCGGGTATGTTTATTGTAAGGAGAGACTATCTTAGCCCAGGTGTCATTGGAGGTGCGTGCAATACTACTCAACCCATTGCACAGGCAGAGCGGTTACAGTTGGTGACTCTGTTTTAAGAACCACAGAACATAACCACTCTGCCTCTGCAATGGAGATTGAGGTAAGAAAAACAATAAATTAAATTAAAAATATTGCATCCACCTCCAATGAACCCTGTGGTGCAGTTTTGAGGGAGGTAGCCCAACACATTCCACCACATGTTGCGAGTAGTATGCCCACAATTCCTAATCTGAGAAGAATTGTACAATGTAAAAAACAGGCAAGTAACCCACAAAGAGTAACACCCCAAACCTATTCTGACATAATCATTCCACCTGAACTCTCTGTAGCTGTTACTAATGAACCATTCCTTTTGCATGACAACAAAAACCCTCAAAAGAGAATTCTAATCTTTTGCACACCCCATAATCTTGTAAGGTTGGAGAACAGTGATATTTGGATGATGGATGGAACGTTTAAAAGCACGCCCCATCCATTCACCCAAATATACACTATTCACGCATATATCAATAACAGAGTAGTTCCCTTAGTTTACAGTTTACTCCCTGATAAACAATCCTCAACCTACACTGAATTATTGTCAGTGATAAAAGCTAAAACATCAAACAAAAGTCCTAGAAAAGTACTAAGGGGCTCATTATGATGGTGGGCGGACATCAGTCCGCCCGCCATCATAACGGTGATGGGACCGACCAACAGACGTGCGGCAGTCCCACCGGCCCAATTAGGATGCACCCGCCATACTGGCGGGCGCATCCTGGCCTTTTACCATTGCGGACAGTGCTGCTGGCTGCAGCACCGTCCGCAATGGTAAAAGGGCATGCACAGCATTTCCCTGCACCACGTGGCAGACACCATGCGGTGCCTGCCATGTGGTGCAGGGAACTGCAGGGGGTACCATGGGTACCCCCCAAGTGCACCCCCCACCCCCTCTCACCCAGGGGGCCCGCAACAGGCCCCCAAAGCCAATCCCAGCCAGCCTTTCCATGGCGGCATCGCCGCCATGGAAAGGCTTTAAAATACCCACATCCTAATATGGCTGGCGGTGCCTGCTAGGCACCGCCACCATATCAGTGGCCCAGCTCTGCCCGCCCGGCAATCGTAACGATTGCCGACCGGCAGAAAAGCGGCGGACGGACTTTGCGTCTGCCACGATACCCACCGCCATCATAATATGGCGGGGGGCATTTCACGTTACGATGGCATAGCGGTCACCACCGCCGGCCCGGCGGTGGCGTACGTTAGGCCATCGTAATGAGCCCCTTAGTGACTTTGAATTACCTATGATTAATACTATTACCAAACTGTACACGGATACCCAAATTCAAGGATGTTTTTTTCACTTTTCACAGGCATATTGGCAAAAAATTAAAAAAAACATCCTTAATTGAGGATTATATATCAGATAGCAAACTACAGTTTGAACTAAAAAAACTAACTGCCCTTTGCTTCGTTCCCCCCCGACAGTGTAGACGAGTACCACACTTCAATTACAGAATCAGAATACTTTACCTCAAACGAAGATAAATTGGCACCTATTCTAAATTATTTTGAAGACACATGGATTGGCCATCTAAGCAGGCCGGGTCGCAGGAGGAAGCCACGTTTCCATGTGGAGTGGTGGAACTGCTATACGACCTGCTTAGAGGGAGGAGCAAAAACAAACAATGCCAAAGAGGGATGGCACAACTCCTTCAATAAATCAATTGGCAAACCTCATCCAAATTTCTATCATTTCTTGGAAATTTTGAGGAAGGGGCAAAGTTTCCAAGAAATGAGAATGTCGCAATCATTAACAGGGAGTCTGAACCGACGTATTTCTAAAAGAACAAAGGATATGTCTGAAAGACTATTGGGTGCAATTCAACAGTTTACGTTGATGGTGGCTTCAGACTACCTTGATAATCTTGCACACATCCTCCATTTCTAACCTACACTATCTTCTTACTTGCCTGTTTTGCCCTAAAAAAATAACACTAATTCCTTTGGCATTTTTTAAAACATTTTTAAATTAATAATAAAAGTCGGGTCTCCTTACCTTCAGATGTCTTCTTTTTCAACTCTTGGACTTACGTTCCATCCATTTTTTCACCAAGAGTCGTTTTTATTTTTTAAATCCATTACCAATAATCCACATTCCTTTTGGTAAGTCCAAAACCAGATTTTTAGTTTTCTAATGTGCACATTTTTTTAAAACAAAAAATCTGTGCATACCTAAAAAAAAAACACCCAAAAAAAAAATCCCGAAAAAATGTTGTTTTTCTGCAAAAAACGCAACAAAATCCAACACTGCAATCCAATCTATTTCGAAAACAATTCCATTTCGATTCCAAGTTCAATAATCCATCGCCGAAAATCCATCTCCAAAAAAAGTTATTAGCATATCCAAAAGCCAAAAAACAAAAAGAAGTGGATGTTAAAATATCCGATCTTTTATTTTCCAAAATGGAAATCTTTTTTTTTAATTAACATTAAAAATACATCCAACCGCGACGACGATAAATCCTTCTTTTTTTTTAAAAACCCGTCGCAAAAAGAAAAAAATATACCTTTTGAAACACTTTTGTTTATTAAAGTTTTTAATGTATATATTTTTAATAGCTTTATTAAATAAAAATTGTTTCGAAAAAACGAGACCCGACGTGGGCCTACTACTGCAACCTGTAATGGAGTGAAATAGTTGGTTAACACACACACAACAAAAGTACCTAAAACACATTTACTACATCAATATACCTCACTCCTCTCTCCTTACAATAAACATTTCCACTACACTATGGGGCCGATTCTGATTCAGGCCGGAAAACGTACCGACCGACTCGGTACAGGAATTTAGTCCGACCGACACGTACCAGCACTGCCCGATCCGCGTAGTACGATGCAATGCATGTGAATTACGACCGACTCGTACGGAACACAAGCCGAACGACTGAACCGCACGGAAACCAGCTATCCGGCCGGAAAACTACGCGAATCGAACCGACCGACACGCACCAGGAATGAACTCGACAGAAACGTACCCGCTAACTCCGACCCGCGCAGTACGATGCAATGCGTGTAAAACCAGACCGAGTCGCACGGAGCTCAAGCCGTACGACCGACACGCATAGAAAACAGGGAGCCGAAGCAACCCAATACTCCGCGACCGACGAGTACGCCGCACATGAAACACAGCAGAAACACAGCTTGAAAGACTCTGAGAAGCTCGCGCGAGCCAACTGCAGCATCCTACTCGGTCAGAAAAACGTCTCCTACATGCCTAAAAACTACAAAGGAAAAAATACAAAAAAAAGGGCCAAACAAGCAATGACAAAGTCAATAAATACAGGGGGAAAAAAACATGGAACAAAGACACACCCACAACTCCACCCATATAAAGGCCACAAATCCCTACCATGATCCTTTGCAAATTCAACTGACCTGCCAGCACAGAACACCATCAGACAGCAACCACAGACACACCCACAACTCATCCATCACACAAGCCACACACCATTAGCACCTCCCAAATAGCACCCTCACATACACCCAGCAAAACCTACACTCACCCACCCTCACTTGCACACACACACACACATCAATCCCCACCACCACCCATCACCATGCCCCCAAAGAAGAATCCAAAGTTCCTAGACAGTGAATTGGAAGTCCTGGTAGATGAAATCCTCAGGGTAGAGCCACAGTTGTTTGGTACATTGGTCCAACAGACCCCCATGTCGCAGAAAACCAAGATGTGGGAGAGGATCGTCGACAGGGTGAACGCACAATCACCATGTTTGCGCACAAAGGAAGACATCCAGAACAGGTGGTATGATGTGCGCAGGAGGGTCAAGGACCTAGTCAAGAAGGATTACGCCTTGAGTCATCGCACCGGCAGTGGCCCTCCTGCCAAACCAGTATACCTCAGGCCCTGGGAGGAGAAGGTGCGGGCCATCCTACCACCAGAGAGCGTACATGGACTATCAAACATCCCAGAGCCTGGTGAGTACACAACCAATATACCCAATATTGTGTGACAATACACACACATCACTGTCAAGGGAATAGTGAAACCATGCACCGTTAGCAAAGCCACAGTAACCAAAAGATAATCATCCCAAGATGTGTATGTTAGTTAGACAAACACAATAACTGCCATCTCATAGTGATATGTAACTGTGTCATGACATGTACAAACCTAACAACAAATAGAGCAAGGCAGTGGCACAAATCTAACCAACAAACACTGTCAGACATTTTGCCATCACTAGAACACCACCTCACAGGGAAGCTCACTGAAAGGAAGGAATTGTGTGTATGCTGGTGAAGTCAGTGTAGCCAATAGCATGATGGGAGTTGTAGTCACAGATATTGGTCACCCTCACAATTGGCCCATCAACACCACTCTGAACCATGCTCACATCACAGGGAGTGGAAAAGAACTGACAAGATGGCTGACACTGGGTACTGCTGTGGGGAGCACAAGGCCCTGCTGGGAACTGTGCACCAACCAACAGCAGGACACCACAGACTGACATCCTGAAAGCCAACTTGCACTCCCTGCAATGGAAGCACGTTCCATGGTGGGATATCTGGCTGGGTGGAAAGGAGGACTGACAGCACTGACCATAGTTACCAGCAGCTTTTCTCACACACCCCCTTAACACAAACTCCACACAACTCACCTGGGAGAATGCATTGCCTCACACTCTAATTAAATATCCCACAAAGAAACACCACACTGGGTTATGCTGTGTGAAGCACAGGGACACCTTTGGGACTTGTAGCCAAACAAACGCCAGGACAACACTGTCAGCCATCCTGTCAGCACAGGCACACTACCCCACAGGGAAGCAGAGTCAAAAGGAAGGAAGTATGGGCAAGCTGGGAAGGGGGGTGTAGGCAATAGCATGATGGGAGTGGAAGTCACAGCTCAACATCCCCCACCCACATGGCCCAGCAAGCTCACACTGAAGCATGCACACTTCACAGGGAGTGAAAAGCCACTTCAAAGATGTCTGACACTGGCCTCAGCTGTGGGGAGCACTAGGCCCTGCTGGGAACTGGGCACCAACAAACAACAGGACCACACTGTCAGCCATCTTGCCATTGCTGTCACACTCACACACAGTGAAGTCGACTCAAAAGGAAGGAAGTATGGGCATGCTGGGAAGGGGGTGTAGGCAATAGCATGATGGGAGTGGTAGTCACAGCTCAACATCCCCCACCCACATGGCCCAGCAATCTCACACTGAAGCATGCACACCTCACATGGAGTGAAAAGCCACCTCAAAGATGTCTGACACTGGCCTCAGCTGTGGGGAGCACAAGGCCCTGCTGTGAACTGTGCACCAACAAACAACAGGACCACACTGTCAGCCATCTTGCCATTGCTGTCACACTCACACACAGTGAAGTCCACTCAAAAGGAAGGAAGTATGGGCATGCTGGGAAGGGGGGTGTAGGCAATAGCATGA
The DNA here is from genome assembly GCA_963921515.1 of Calotriton arnoldi. NCBI lineage: Eukaryota > Metazoa > Chordata > Amphibia > Caudata > Salamandridae > Calotriton > Calotriton arnoldi. The sequence continues at coordinate 65,926 of CAWUFW010021810.1, read as the reverse complement.
TGGGAGTGGTAGTCACAGCTCAACATCCCCCACCCACATGGCCCAGCAAGCTCACACTGAAGCATGCACACCTCACAGGGAGTGAAAAGCCACCTCAAAGATGTCTGACACTGGCCTCAGCTGTGGGGAGCACAAGGCCCTGCTGGGAACTGTGCACCAACCAACAGCAGGACACCACTGCCTAACATCTCTAAGCCAACTTGCACTCCCTGCAATGGAAGCACGTTCCATGGTGGGATATCTGGCTGGGTGGGAAGGAGGACTGACAGCTCTGACCATAGTTACCAGCAGCTTTTCTCACACACACCCTTAACACAAACTCCACACAACTCACCTGGGAGAATGCATTGCCTCACACTCTAATTAAATATCCCACAAAGAACCACCACACTGGGTTATGCTGTGTGAAGCACAGGGACACTTTTGGGACTTGTAGCCAAACAAACGCCAGGACAACACTGTCAGCCATCCTGTCAGCACAGGCACACTACCCCACAGGGAAGCAGAATCAAAAGGAAGGAAGTATGGGCATCCTGGGAAGGGGGGTGTAGGCAATAGCATAATGGGAGTGGTAGTCACAGCTCAACATCCCCCACTCACATGGCCCAGCAAGCTCACACTGAAGCATGCACACCTCACAGGGAGTGAAAAGCCACTTCTAAGATGTCTGACAATGGTGCTCTGTTGTGGGGAGTACCAGGCCCTGCTGGGAACTGGGCACCAACCAACAGCAGGACACCACTGACTGACATCCTGAGAGTTAACCTGCACCCACTGCAAGGGTGGCATGCTTCATGGTGGGATAACTGGGCTGGGGGGAGAAGGAGGGCAGGATGTCAACCAAATACCACCAATGCTGGTCATGCACACACCTCAACATTCACATTGAAATGCTTCAAGTTTGCAGGACAATGTGCTACACCAATATCAACCTCTGACTGTGACAACTTAGGACAATGCAATGTACAGGCCCGCATCCAGAGGTACAGTCACAACTGTCAGGTGTTTGAACCATTGATGCCTGTAGAAACATAACATACATTGTTTGTCTCTTCCAAAAACAGGTGATGATGGGGACACAGCAGCAGATGATGAGGAGTCCCTGTCCCAGGCTCCGGTGGCCCCTGAGCTCTCTAGTGTGGAACAGCCTCTGCCCTCCTCGGATGGCGAAGACCTACCTGGCCCCTCCGGTGTGAGTCATCATGCAGCACCAGCAGGACCACCATCTGCACCCCCTGCACCCACTCCTCCAACATCTGCCAACACACAGACCACCCCCGCCGACACGGACAGACCAAGGACACTCAATGACAACAGCACAGGGACCCAGGCCCACCGTGAAGCAACGGACAACAACCCCAGTACCAACCCCCAAGGGGGCCTAGGCTCACCTGTGCGTGCCACCGCAGGTCCTGCATGTGTGGCCAGGGGTGGTGGGAGGGGTGGTAGGCAGAGGTTGCTGTTTGCAGAGGGGTCTGGACTACATGATGACCCACAACTGGTACGCATTGCTGATGCGTACCAGAATAGCACCGGAGAGGTCAGCCAGGTAGTGGGGATCCTCAAGGACATTCAACAGCAGCAGGCTGCCCATCATGCCCGCTTGGACTCCCACATGTCCTGTGTGGAGACACACATGTCTCGCATGGAGTCCAAGTGGGACACATTGGAAGAACTGACAGCGGTGCAGAGGGACAAATTGACATGCCTCCGCCAGATTAGCACCAACATGGCCACACCTCCCTGTGTGCCCACAACATCTGGTGCCGCAACAACTGCAACTGCCACAGGGAGGGAGGATGACTCTGGTGGAGAGTCCTCTGCACTGCAGCGGCCTGCACGTGAGGGTCCCCCCGAAAGAAGAGGGGTCGTCCGAGGAAGGAAAACTGAGAGGCCGATGGCCATGTACATCCCCCAGGAACCCAACACCTGTTCTGGAAATTCTCCTTTGTGTGCAAACTGTTCACCCTGTCGAATGCAACCCAACTCTCCCACATGACATGGGGAGTTTAAGTTGGACCAATGTATCAGATGACTGTGGACTTTACTCAGGACATTTCTGCTACCAACACTTCCAACTCATCTGGGAACTTTGAATTCCAATCCCAATGTACAGCACCCACCATCCTGTGCACTATCCTCACACATGTATGTAAATAAACTCACTAATACACCATACTTGCCTCTGTTGTGATTCCAACGTTGTTTTTGTCATGGAGATGATGATCTGCTAAATGACACTGTGCATGCTAACTGCTACAGCAAGTTCAACACCGTCATGTGAGTCATGGCGACGTGACACATATGAGGGAGACACACCACTCATCGCCTACACTGATGTTGCCAGGAAATACAGTGGAATGCACAGACACCACACCTATTCAGAGTAGGTGTTAACTAGCCCACAGGTGCAGTAAGCAAATGTCAGTCAGATGTGTGACCACAGACAACGCACACCCCAAAGTGAAGCACAGGTTTATTACACATTTGCAACATGTTATTTCCACTACAGATGCAAGGTAATCCCACGTGGCTGTGGCCACACAGTCACCAAGTGTAGAGGAAATAAAGTCCAGGGGTGTGTGGCACATCACCTGCAGGGAAACGACTGCTCCCACCCTGGAAGTTGAATCATGGTGTCGGGGGATCCGAGTTGACCAAACAACTCTGAAAGTACCCTGTGAAGGACAGACATGTCACAGACAGTCAAAAGCACTAAAGAACAGGACAGAACTGCAATACTCATGCCCAATACATGTCACAAGATACCTACACAAAACCAAGTTAGCATGTCAACACTGTTGGGGAGTACAGACTACCTGTAAGGACACATCGCTGCACGCATACAGTCAAGTAGCACATGGCCACACTCAAACAGCAACAGAGCACCACCAACACATATCATGCAAACTCAAATCATTGACATACCAACTCTGTATACTCACATTCAGCTGAAGAAGTTGGTGATGAGCTGTGTGCGGACATCCCCCTCATCATCATCATCATCACTGGCATCGTGGCCCAGGCCAGGATCCTCCACAGGTGGCGGATGTTGGTCATCGTCATCCAGGATGAGAGGCAACTCCTTCCGCACTGCCAGGTTGTGTAGCATGCAGCAGACGATGACAATCTTGCACACCTTTGCAGGGGCATATGGGAGGGCCCCTCCTGTCTTGTCCAGGCAGCGAAAGCGGCTCTTCAGGAGACCAAATGTCTGCTCGATCACTCTCCTGGTCCGACCATGTGCCTCATTGTAGCGCATCTGGGCTGGTGTCATAGGGTTCCTGAGGGGTGTCAGCAACCACGGCATGTTGGGGTATCCGGAGTCACCTACATTCAGACAATTGCACATTAGCTGAGTTGGAAAAGAGGGTGGAATACAACATTGCAGAACACACACAATGGTACAAAGTCAGCACACACTGACAAGCCAGGCACGCTGGTTCTGCATCTGTGACATCATCCTCGGGATGCGACTACTCCTCATTACGTAGGCATCGTGTGCAGAACCGGGGAAACGTGCACACACATGTGAGATGCTCATATCTGCAAGACATACCACCAGGGCATTGATAGAATGGTAATGTTTCCTGTTCCTGTATGCCTGCTCATGTGCCTGTGGTGGTACCAAAGCCACATGTGTCCCATCAATGGAGCCGATGACATGTGGCATCCTCCCAAGGGCATAGAAGTCACTCTTGACGTCAGTGAGTTGTTGAAGTTTAGGGAAATAGATGTACTGGTTCAAGTATCTCAACATCGCCTCCAAAACATCGCGTAGCACACAGCTGAACATGGTCTGTGACATCCCACCAGCAGACACCACAGTGTGTTGAAAGGTACCGGTGGCAAAGAAGTGTAGGGCTGCCATCACCTTCACCTTGGGGGTCAGCGCTGCAGGGTATGGCCGGCCAGGTTGCAAATGTGGGGCCAACTGCACCGCCAATTCCTCAATAAGCGGCCTGTTGAAGCAGTACCGTCGGATGCAGCCACGTTCAACCATGGTTGCAAGGTCAGGGAATGGTCTATGGACAGCTGGTGCCCTGCAGTGCATAGGTGAACAAAGAAAGATTGTCAGTCACCCCACATATGTGGGATTGACCATACTCAATATCACATGATACATCATTACGAGACACAAGTACTTGATGTGTGTGCCGTTCTGTATGGACATATATGGCACCTACATGGCCAACATCTAACATCTCAGTTCAACATGTGTTGACAACAAGTTCCAGGTTGTGCTATGGGAAATCATTTGGCTGTGTCACAGTACCCATGTACTGCTGTCACGTTCCAAACACACACCACAGTGACAAGTGAGGACAGATGTGCCCCAGGCATCACAGCTCTTTGACAGGTAGATTCCCAGTGACCCTGTATTGCCACATGGACACTGGCATGACATGGCGTATCATGTACACGTCAGCAAAACAACCATGACTCCCACAGGTAGTGGCCCCTGTTGCCTCTGCAGGACAGACATTGACGTCTGTGACACACACATGCACAACATCAAAGTCGATGCACAAACAACGTGGATGTGGAGACTGTCTCTCATTGTGCACATGGAATCCGAGACATCTGAAACACAACATGCACACAGACTGTGGAGGGCCATCACAATTGTGGCAATGGGTCACCCTGTGACGTACATACCATCCCACATGGGACTCAGGGTGTATGTGACAAAACATACACATACACAACCTGGAGATGTGACCATGCCACATGCTCTGAACTGAATAGTTGCACATCACAGTGGTCATGTGCACAACACACAAAGGATTCTGTCCCCATGAACACGTGCACAGCCTGGGAGTGGCTGCCCCCAAGTGACACCCAACAAACCACATGTTGACCCCCATACACACACAAGTAATGCAGCCTTACATGCCTTAGGATACAGTGTGGACAGGCTGTGGTGTTGTAGGTGTGCCCCTGAGTCCCTGGCAAGTAATTGTGGCTGGCATACGTTCACCAGTGACAACCATGGTGACATATGCGAGTGACTTGTACAAGGACGCCTCGTACAGCAATGGACCGATCCGTGTGCACGCATTGGCCATTGCATATGATGTGGACGGATGCGTGTTGTTTTCCGAAATACGCGCTGTACAGCAATGGACCGATCGGTGCGCACGCATTGGCCATTGCATATGATGTGGACGGATGCGTGTTGTTTTCCGAAATACGCGTTGTACAGCAATGGACCGATCGGTGCGCACGCATTGGCCATTGCATATGATGTGGACGGATGCGTGTTGTTTTCCGAAATACGCGTTGTACACCAATGGACCGATTGGTGCGCACGCATTGGCCATTGCATATGATGTGGACGGATGCGTGTTGTTTTCCGAAATACGCGTTGTACAGCAATGGACCGATCGGTGCGCACGCATTGGCCATTGCATATGATGTGGACGGATGCGTGTTGTTTTCCGAAATACGCGTTGTACAGCAATGGACCGATCGGTGCGCACGCATTTGCCATTGCATATGATGTGGACGGATGCGTGTTGTTTTCCGAAATACGCGTTGTACAGCAATGGACCGATCGGTGCGCACGCATTGGCCATTGCATATGATGTGGACGGATGCGTGTTGTTTTCCGAAATACGCGTTGTACAGCAATGGACCGATCGGTGTGCATGCATTGGCTATGGACTGACATGGTAACGGACGCGTTTTTGAAGCTTTTACGAGTCAGATGCAGTGAATTCAGTTGGCCACCCACAACAATGTTGCAAATTCATGGGTGTCATGAAGTTGAACTTTTGAAGGATGCTGTGGGAGTGTATAAGTGGTGCAATTCCATGGATTGGCCAGATTCAGAAGATGCAAACGACTTGGACCTATCACTTTGGACACATGGGACAGTATCTGCCTCTGCAGCACACATATAATGCTGGCTGTTCCCCTGAGAGCTCACTTGCCTGCACTACATGCTCCAGGACGACATCTGCCACCACCACTGCTGCTGTCTCTGCATCCTCTTTTTACAGCAATGGCACGTACTGTGGAGAGAGCCCCAGCCTTCAGCACTGAGGAGAACCAGGCCCTGCTGGACAGCCTCCTTCCACAGTACAGCAAGCTGTATGGGAAACCAGGGGAGCAGGTGAGTGTGCTGTCCACTGCCTTACTAATTGTGCATGTTGTCTGACTAGCAAGACTTACAGTGTGTACACCAGTGGCTAGCATGCTCACTGAGTAGTTGTCACCCCCAAAGTGTGTAGTTACATGCACTGAACAGGTATAGTGCAGTAACAGTGCATTCCAACAAGGTTTTACTTCCCAGGCAATGATACCATTTAGTAACTGCTGGACAACTGTTCATAGCCATAGTTGCACTACCTGTGTACATCATATGCCCCTGTGATTGAGACATGTATATCCAACTGTGTGATGCACGGATATGTTGCATGTGTAGTAATGGCCTTTTCACTTTGTCATCCTCACAGGTTGATGCCCACTAGAAGCAGGAGATCTGGCTGACCATCGTCCGGGCAGTACGATCTGTGGGGGTCTACAGGCGCAGGATCCGCAACTGCCAGAAGAGGTGGCAGGACCTTCGTGGCTGGACCCGGAGGATCGCAAGGGTCCAGCTGAAGCTGTCGCCTCCTCGCAGGAGGGGTGGACACCGGACCCTGACCCCCCACATGCTCCGGATTCTGGCGGTGGTCTTCCCTGACCTGGATGGGCAGCTGAAGGCCAGACAGCAGCAAGGAGGGGGTAAGTGCTAGCCTTTTCTGTGTACTTTGACTAACATGCTCTATGCACTCCTTTAGCCTGGTTCCACTTCCACAGTACAACTGTCTTGTCGTCCTGGACTCATGTCCCTCACTTGTGTCATGCCCCCTCCTCATCTGATACACAGGTGTGGCCCTTACAGTCTGTGACTTAGGTCACTTGGGTACTGTGTACTTGCAGTTACCTGTGGTTCAAGTTGGGGACAGCATCAGTTACAGGAACTTTGTTGTGGGCTGCATGGGTGGTACAATTGCTCACACAATGCCTGTGATCTGACATGTACTCTGGGTATGACTTTAATATGTGTTCCAATTGCTGCTCTGACTCACCACATGTCTGGGGTATGTGCCACACACCCATGCTGCAGCAGAGACCAAGGGGGGAGCCTCAGAAGTATGTACATCATGTGTGTGACACATGCATAGCCACCTGCCTAGTGTTCAGGGTAATACCATGTTGCACATGGACCAGGACTGTAATGCCTACTCCGTACATCGAAGGCACTCTGTTCTCCCACTCCCGTGTGTCAGCATACATATTGGGCATTGTGAAGAGTGCACTCAGGTGTCTGCCTCTGTGTCACCGTGGTGTGGCCTTGCTTTTTGGACTCCTGGTGTGTTTAACAATTTGGGGTGACCAGCCATCTGAGTTGTGACTATAGGATCTGCACATTGGTTAATGCATAGGTCTCTGATCCCTTGACTGTGCACAAAGGTGCATGAAACATTGAGGTGCAGGCAGCTTTGGTTCATTCTCATCAGACGGTGAAGTGCCCATGTGTATGGATTTGTGTTTGCAGTCACTCAAATGTCTCATTTGATTGACGTGGGATCATCTTAGTCCTCATGATGTGGGTGGCCAGGGGTGCACATGTGCACCTGACAGCTACAGGGCTTGCATTCCCAAAACTTCCATGATTGTGACACAGTGTAGACTGGTGTTGTGTGTATGCACTGCCCCTGTGACAGGAGACAGTTATGACTGACTTGCCAGACAGGCCTGTGCCATGACATTCAACTCGCAAAGGGTGATCCAGCAATAGTGTGATATGTCCTGCAAGCACACAATTGTCGCATTGTCTATCAGGACATGAGGACATCATTGTGTCTGGTGATGGAAGCAAAACCCGCATATCTACAGAGACTCTGCCCGTCACTTTTCCTGACACATGTACTGAGTCAGTGGCAGGAGATGGCATGTGTTTGGAGTGACACATTTCCATATGTTCTCTTGGATGTCCAACAACTGTGTATGTGGTGCATGTGTGCACATATGATTAGTCGCATACAATAGGCACCAGACAGATGGGTGCATGGACAGGTAGGATATGTGTGGCATGAATGACTGTCAGGCAGACAATGGGCTTCTTCAAATCAGTGTCAGCACTTATTGCAATGTCTAGCAAATGATGGCAGGGCTTGCTCTGTGATGTGCTCTACTTACTGTGGTGTGTGGGGTCAGTACAGGTGACTAATGTTGCTCTGTTTATCCTGATTGTTTGCAGATACATCCACGGCCACAGGAGGAGACAGCTCAATGGACCAAGAGGAGCGGCAGAGCCAGACTGGGTCCACTGCAGGGGAGACCGAGGGACCCAGTGGCACGGAGGGTGAGGGGAGCCACACTGAGGAGACCTCAGCTACGACCACCTCGGCTGAGGACCACAGCACTTCCAGTGAGGACTCCCTTGTGGAGGCGGGTGTCAGCAGACCACAGACAGAATCAAGCAAGTCTGTCCCCGCCACCACCACCATCTCCACCCTCCCATCTGCTCCCATCCCACATGTCCGTGGAGGCTCCCGTGTAGGGGAGCGTGTCTCCTTCATGCCAGGCACCGCACCCCCTGCCTCTGTCTCCCCTGCTGCCCTGAGTGTGGAGTCTGTGGACTTTCTGAAACAGATCCATGTAGGGCAGACATCAGTGCTGAGTGTCCTCCATGCACACACGGGTCTGTTGACACAACTGGTGTCATTCATGGAGGGCATGTCATCTGGCATGTCTGCCCTACATTGGACCAATCAGTCCATGGCCTCCTCACTGACGGCAGCAGTGTCCCTCCTGCAACAGTCCCTCACCCCTCCTACCTCTGCCCCATCCACAATCCCCAGCACCCTACCTGTCCCAAGCACACACACACCGGCACAGGCACCCACCAGCACAGACACAAGCAGCACACAGACACACATGCCAAAATCCAGACACACACGCACGCACAGTCAGGGGACTGATACCTCACTCACAGGGGATGGGGCCCAGGCACACACACACGCATCCATGAGCACTGCGCAGTCCTCAGATACCTCTCCCTCCAAAACCCTTTCCCTTGCCTCACCTGCAACCACCCCATCCCAGAAGCTCTTCCTCTGTGAGCTTGGCCTCTTCCCCACAGATCCATCTGACCCAATGCACAGGCAGAAGAGGCGACCACCACACACAGAGGGGAGTGCCCCTCACACCCGGACACCCTCCCCCAGGCACAGGCAGACTGAGGACCCCATTCGGAAGTCCCCCCGGACCAGGAAGGGCAAGACCCCACCCCCACCACCACGCAGCTCCACCACACAGTCTCTCTCCTCCATCCCCCAGGCCACCACTCCACAGGTTCCCCGCCACACCCTGCCCAAGGTTCCCCCACACACCCATACTGCATCCCCAAAATGCTTAGGCCCTCCCCCCCTACCACTTGCTCTTCCACGCCCAGCCCAGATGCTCGGCCTGTTTGTGCCACTGGTGTGGAGACCGTGTCCCCCCCCCTCTGTCCTGCCCACCTCATCTGCCCCCCCTTCCACTCCCTTGGAGTTATGCACTGCAGTGGAGTCCACAACCACCCCGTCTGACTTGGGCACTGCAGTGGGGACCCAGCCCACTCCATCTGACCAGCCCACTGCAGTGGTGCCAGCACCCACGCCATCTGACTTGTGCCCTACAGTGGTGCCGGCCCCCACTGAGTCAGACACCTCCACTGCAGTTGCCGGTGACACTCCTGCACCCACCACCCCTTCACTGCCTCCTTCTGGCATCCCCTGATCCTGTCCCTGTGGGGCCTGGCCTGCCCCTTGTATGCCCCTCCGAGGGGGATGTCCCCTGTCCGTACCAGTGCAGGCAAGCAATGGGTGACAAGTTGTCACATATCACCCTGTTCGGACTGTGTATGTGGACTGGCCATTGGCCTTAGTTTATTTTGGACTTCAAATTTTCCTTTCACATTTGCTGAATAAAGCCTTTTTTTGTTTACTAGTGGTTTTTCTTTTGATGTACATGATGTAGATGAGTATCATCATGCATTTGCTGTTGTAATAGTGTTCAGATCAGGAAAATGAAGTGTTGCTGTGATGGACTCCATGTGGTCCATGGGATATGTGTCCTAATCTAGTCTGGATCCATAGCATCCTTTGCTGCAGTCTGAGGGTGTAATGTTCAGCATTTGACACAGGGATGTACGTTTTGCATTTGTAAATTGACATCTGTGGCTTACACTGATGCACAGCTGGTGTGCTTACCACTGTTCAATGTTTCTATTTCCCTGACTGTGTGCCCATCTCCACTGGACATGCAGTTTAGCACATCAATGTTGAAGGACTCATCTGTGTATACAGTGCAACTTGCTTGACACGTGTTTTGGGTATATGCAGATGACTGACGTGACACTCCCGTACCCAGGCTGATGTGAGCAGAGCCTTCAGTGTGTTGTAATTGTTGACTCACTGACCGAGTGTTTTGCTGACATGTTTGAGTCGTGCACAGACAAGGTTTGGCACAGCGGACCTTCCACAGGAGTGGAGTGCCCTCATGGCAGTGTGTAATCCCGTGACATTGCCTGGGCCCGTGTTGTGTGTTGTGTAAGCATGTCTGTGTGTGTTCCCTTCCCTTTTCCTACACCGGCTGTGTCCCTACGGATGTTCCTGCTTGTGATGCTTGCTGAGTTGTCCTGTGTTCATCCAGCATCTTGTACCTGGTTTCTCCGTGATGTGGGTGCATGTCAAACTAATGTTCATCAGGTTGTCATCCCTAGTTGTCTTTGTTGTCAGGGCTGGGGATGTGGGCAAACGCAGATGAGACACAGTCAGGATTCCCCTTGGCACTTGTTGGTTACACAAGTCATGTAATTTACAGTTTGTGGTAGCTTTCAGTGATTGTGACTCGTTGTGTGTGTGACTGCTGCCACTACTCAGGGTCAGAGCTGCAATGTTGGAAGTTGTCTACGTGTGTTCTTTGTGGGTGACCTTGGCTTCTTCATTGGTGTGTGACTGTGGCCGGGATCCCATTGATTGGGGTGGATTTCACGTCATGCCCATGTACGGCGTACTGTGCAGTGTGTCAGACATTCACGAATCTTGTTGACTGGCCAGGTGTGATGGGTTTCTGCACCTTTGTTCCCACAACAACCCCTGGGATTGTCATGGGTGCATGTGCAATGTCACCTGTCCATGTGAGCTTCACTGCTGCACATTGGTGGAGATCAAGGTGTGTGGTGTTGAGTGTGTGCAAATGTGAGTTGTTGCACGGCTAGACCCCTACCTCCATATTGGCCTTGGCTGACAGGCCGTGCTGATTGATTTGTGCTTGTGTAGGTGTGATGGTAGTTTGTTGCTCAGGACACATGGCTGTGGTTCACAGTGTGAACGACATCTACCTTTGTCATCACAGTGGGATTATCATGCAGGCTAGTGTCACCACAATGTGGGGTCCCTGGGGGTAGTGCTGTGGTGGGTCTGTGTCTTGCTGTGTTAGTTGCTGTTCCTACAAGCTTGTGTGACATGTGTAATTTGGGCTCCCTCTCATCTAACAATGCCTGATTGCCCACATAGGGGAATCCGATCCATGAGTTACTTTTGTATGGCACTGTATACACATCTGTGTAATTGTAATTCAGGCCTCCTCATGTGTTGTGTGGTTGCCTGGGGACACTGGCACCCCCCCATCACCTGTTGTGTTTGATATGCAGTGTGAGGCTGCCTGTTTGTGTTTGTGCATCTGCACCACTGCATTGGCATATCTTTAGTGTGCCATTGGCTGTATGTTGTTTGGTGGGTTTCCCTGCTGTCCCTGGGACTCCTAGGTCATCAGTCAGCACAATGATCATGGTTTGTGTGTCCCATTGCTGCCATGATATGGTATTTGTTCACCTCACATCTACAGTCTCCACAGGATATCTGCATTTGTGTGCCCATTAGTGCAGATATGTGGGTCTGCATTATGATGGTCACTTCTGGCATTGTGTAATTGATAAATGGAGACAATGTCAGTCCCCATGGGTGATGTTTGTCTGCACATGGCCAAAGGTATGTTTTATTTGCACTGCACTGTTTGCCTCACCCAATCTATGTTGCTATGGGACACAACCACTACTTTGCCTCTGATGTGTTTGTTGTTCTGTGACCAGGAATCATCCATGCTGTTTGGCAGTTGCAGCTTTTTCCATGACAACACTTACCTTTTGGTCACTGTGATGATGGGGTTTGGACCCCATTGCCACAATGTTCAAAATGTGCTTCAGCTATGGACCCCACACTTACCTTTTGGACACTGTGATGATGGGGGTTTAGACCCCATTGCCACAATGTTCAAAATGTGCTTCAGCTATGGACCCCACACTTACCTTTTGGTCACTGTGATGATGGGGGTTTAGACCCCATTGCCACAATGTTCAAAATGTGCTTCAGCTATGGACCCCACACTTACCTTTTGGTCACTGTGATGATGGGGGTTTAGACCCCATTGCCACAATGTTCAAAATGTGCTTCAGCTATGGACCCCACACTTACCTTTTGGTCACTGTGGTGATGGGGGTTTAGACCCCATTGCCACAATGTTCAAAATGTGCTTCACTGTGATGATGGAGGTTTAGACCCCATTCCCACAGTGGTCATGGTCTGCTTGCATTTTGAAGGCCACACACATTTTTGTGTGACACATGTGATAGGGGGTCACATTGTATGTTCAATGTCATGTTCGGTGTTGTAGGCATTTGACACAGACTACACACTCTTGTCATGATGTTGGGGGGATGTCTTTTGCTGACATTCCTTATGTTGGAGTATGCTGGTTGTGTCATGCATTACCCGTCCTATGAGTGGGGATGGTAGTAGTGACAGGCATCCAGCCCCCCCTGAGTAGGGGTGGTGGTAGTGGTAGGCATCCAGCCCCCCATGAGTGGGGATGGTGGTAGTGACAGGCATCCAGCCCCCCCTGAGTAGGGGTGGTGGTAGTGGTGGGCTTCCAGCCCCCCATGATTGGGGATGGTGGTAGTGACAGGCATCCAGCCATCCCTGAGTAGGGGTGGTGGTAGTGACAGGCATCCAGCCCCCTGAGTAGGGGTGGTGGTAGTGGTAGGCATCCAGCCCCCATGAGTGGGGATGGTGGTAGTGACAGGCATCCAGCCCCCTGAGTAGGGGTGGTGGTAGTGGTAGGCATCCAGCCCCCTGAGTAGGGGTGGTGGTAGTGGTAGGCATCCAGCCCCCCATGAGTAGGGGTGGTGGTAGTGGTAGGCATCCAGGCCCCCATGAGTAGGGGTGGTGGTAGTGGTAGGCATCCAGCCCCCATCAGTGGGGTGGTGGTTGTGGTAGGCATCAAGGCCCCCATGAGTAGGGGTGGTGGTAGTGGTAGGCATCCAGGCCCCCATGAGTAGGGGTGGTGGTAGTGGTAGGCATCCAGCCCCCCATGAGTGGGGTGGTGGTTGTGGTAGGCATCCAGCCCCCCACGAGTGGGGATGGTGGTAGTGACCGGCATCCAGCCCCCCCTGAGTAGGGGTGGTGGTAGTGGTAGGCATCCAGCCCCCATGAGTGGGGATGGTGGTAGTGACAGGCATCCAGCCCCCCCCTGAGTAGGGGTGGTGGTAGTGACAGGCATCCAGCCCCCCCTGAGTAGGGGTGATGGTAGTGGTAGGCATCCAGCCCCCCATGAGTGGGGATGGTGGTAGTGACAGGCATCCAGCCCCCCCTGAGTAGGGGTGGTGGTAGTGACAGGCATCCAGCCCCCCCTGAGTAGGGGTGGTGGTAGTGGTAGGCATCCAGCCCCCCCTGAGTAGGGGTAGTAGTGACAGGCATCCAGACCCCCCTGAGTAGGGGTGGTGGTAGTGGTAGGCATCCAGCCCCCCATGAGTAGGGGTGGTGGTAGTGGTAGGCATCCAGCCCCCCATGAGTAGGGGTGGTGGTAGTGGTAGGCATCCAGCCCCCCATGAGTAGGGGTGGTGGTAGTGGTGGGCATCCAGCCCCCCATGAGTAGGGGTGGTGGTAGTGGTAGGCATCCAGGCCCCCATGAGTAGGGGTGGTGGTTGTGGTAGGCATCCAGGCCCCCATGAGTAGGGGTGGTGGTAGTGGTAGGCATCCAGCCCCCCATGAGTAGGGGTGGTGGTAGTGGTAGTCATCCAGGCCCCTATGGGTGTGTATGGCATTGGTGATAGCCATCCCGCCCCTATGGTTCTGCTGTTGCTAGTGTACGTCATTTCTGCATCCCTATATGTGTGTGACATATGTCGGGTATGTGTCGTTTGTTTGTGTAGTGGGTGTTTGACTTACCGTCTGCGCCGTACGCGTCCGTACAGGTTCCGGTAATAGATGTACAGTACTGGTAGGACCTGCGCGATGGGATTCATGGTTGGTTCGTCTCGTTCGGGTTTCTCGTGGCTTCAACTCGTACTCGTAGCTGGCTTGTTCGCCTCGTAGCCGTGGATCGTCTTGTGGCGCGAATCGGAGCTTATGTGCGGCTCTCCCGGATGCTCTGACGTGCCGGACGTAGCGACCAGTTCAGCGCGTACGGAGTGCGCATCGTACTTGTCCGGCCGGAAGGTGCTGTGTATTTACTTCCGTGCGACTCGATTCTGCGTTTCCGGATCCAGCTCGGTCGGGGAACTGGAGATGGAATGGGTACGTACGGCTCGCTCGGAATTTTAGCAGTAATGCGCATCGTACTTGCTCGCTCGGACGCCTGTTCGAATCGTTCGGGAAAAACGCGTTCGGCTCGTATTTTTTCCGGACGAATCGTATTCGGTGCGCTTCCGGCCGAGATCGGAATCGACCCCTATGTATTTTAATAATTTACATTTTTCTTACCTTGACGGAGCTCTCCCTTGCATCTGATCCATAGCACAACGATCCCCGTAATGACGAAAGTTACGTTTCTTTATTTCTCCAATTAATTGTAAACATTTTTTAAAATAATTTTTTAAACAAACACTAGTTTTAATTTTAATACATATATATTTTATTTAATATCCACAAAAATATTTACTAATTTATTTTAATAATTTTTTTCTTAAAAATACTCTAGTAAGTATTTGAATACCTGAGTATTAAAATCCATCTTCCAAACACTTTTTTTTTCATTTTTCAAATTAATCTCTTCTCCCTGATAAAATTAAGATATAACAATACATTTTTTTTTTAATTTAATAATTCTGCAGTATTTATTTATAAACCTGAGTTTTTTATTTAATTTGTACAACAATAATTTAGTAATATTTTTTAAACATTCACCCTTTTACATACATATAAATTAAAATCTAATTTTTATTATAAAAATACTTTAATATTTAATTTAATACCTAAGTATTAAAATAAAAATTAACCAACATTTTTTAACATCTCAAATATTTTAAACACATATTTAAATTACTTTAGTATTAAATGTAATACCTGAGTATTAAAACAAACAATAACAACCTTTATTTAACCTATATAACAATTTTAAACACATATTAAAATTAACATTAACCACCTTTTTATAAATTAGTTTAGTATTAAATTTAATACCTGAGTATTAAAATAAACAATAACCACCTTTTTAACATATAAAATATTACATTTAATACCCGAGTATTAAAATAAACAATAACCACCTTTTTTAACATATGAAATATTTGAAACACATAAAAAATATAAAATAATATACATAAAAATACATGATTAATGATTAAAAATAAATACAACTACCAAAGAAATACTTACCATCCTATACTTACCAATACGTTGTATTAGCATGCGTTGTAATAGTATACATTGCAATGGCTTGCGTTGTGATGGTATATGTGTTGTAATGGCATGCGATGTAATGGTGTCTGCGTTGTAATGGTTGCGTTGTAAAGGCATTGCGTTGTAATGCCTGCGTTGTAATGGATGTCTCCCGCTTAGGGGTAATCTGTTGTTATTCCTCTCAATCTTCTATGATGGGCCTTAAGATCTCTATTTATCCCCCTTCCCCTCCCCTCCCTTCCTTTTCTTCCCCAAAAATTATAAAGACTTTTATGGTTTTCTCTCTAATGTCTAATACTGCATATGCACTTCCGATTATTATTGTTGATCTTATGTGTTGTTGTTATGCGTTATACAACGAATTTAATAAAGTCTTTTTAACTCAAAAAAACACATGCTCCCAGTCTCAGGACACTTCCATATTGTGACCCTAAATGAATTAACTGTTAAATGCCCCAGACTCGTAGAGCTGATTCATCTCATCTCACCACATGCACATATACAGCATAGAAATCACAACTTTCA
Organism: Calotriton arnoldi; assembly: GCA_963921515.1. NCBI lineage: Eukaryota > Metazoa > Chordata > Amphibia > Caudata > Salamandridae > Calotriton > Calotriton arnoldi. The sequence goes on along the minus strand of CAWUFW010021810.1, from coordinate 49,682 downwards.
CCCTTCCTGTCCCACTTTTTTGCTGCTTACATACACATGACACAAAAGAGCCAGTAACATCCACACCTCATGTAGACAAACTAAGCAAAGAGGTAAAGTAGTAAATGGACATAGTATGAACTTTTATCTCAATTTGTTGCGAAAAGTTGACACAACTGTAAAGGACTTCAAACGCTGACACTCCCAATCCCACACCCTAAATTTCTTCCACACGGCCAGAAGGGGTAGAGTCAGCAATGTGAGCTATACAAGAAAACCCTTTTGTTAAAAAAAATTTAAAAGGATGTTCTGCACGTTTTCACCTCAGCTAGAAATTCAAGCTAAAGAAGAAGTAATTAAGCCAGAACAGGTGCAAATATTGGAGAAGGCAAATGAAAACTGCAGTTCAATGTATGGGTGGGCAAATGGGGGGACTACATGAAAATAAAGACCAGGGGGGCTTATTTACAAGCCCCTTGCGCCGCCGCCTGTGCATCACTTTTTGTGACGCACCGGCGGCGCATTTTGCTGCCCCAGATTTTCAAGGACAAGAAAAGCCACCCTGCGTGGCTTTTCCTGTCCTTGCAAATACGGCCCCTTTACACGCAGCACTTTGCGTGTTGCTGTGAGTGTTCCCACACAACACCCATGGAAACTGACACATTTCCAGATTTACGAGAAATCGTAAACCTGGAAATACGTCTGAATACTACGCCTCCCCAGGGGAGGCGTAGGGAGGCGCAGCGAGGAGAAATGTATTAATTTCTCCTCGTTTTTTTTTCCTCTTTCTATGCATGCTGCATTCTGCAGCATGCCTAGAAAGAGGAAATCACCTCTTGTGATTGTTTATGTGCAGGAAGGTGTCCCTTCCTGCACATAAACAATCATCCCCATGACGAAGGTATCCTTACAACATGGTGCAAGGGTGCCTGCATCGGCGCATAGCAGCTAATTGTGCACCAGCGCAGGTGAGACCAAAGGGATCCGTCATATCGTTGTAGTTATGACGGATCCCTGTGCTTCAGAATTAACGCAGCACAGCCAAAAGGCTTGCAGCACCGCGAGGCATTAATTCTTTGTAAATAAGGCCCCTGGAGTTTTAAAATGGAGGCGATACATTGGTAACAATTGAAGATAACAATTGGGAAAAAAGGTGGAGAGGATACAAAAAGCAAGCAAGTATCGGATGAAAGGTCAGAAATGGAAATATAATGTGTGTATCTTGAGGAAAAGAAGGAGAAAAGAGGGGTGACAAATAACTGTGACGGCAGAGAAGAATAATCAGACGCTGTAGGCAGGCAGAGAGGAAGAACATTCGTGGCATGCGGTGTCAACAAGCAAACACAAAACTGCTTTTCACCTCGGTGCCTAGGCAATAAAGCAAATCCTTTGTAGGCTTAGAGTGCTGAAAAGAATATGCAAAAAAGGAATTAAGGAAGTAAGGAGCCCGCAAATGTCTGTTTTCCTAGCTGAGGGGCTCATTACGATAGCGGGCGGTCATGAGTCCGCCCACCATCGTTGCGGTGGGTGGGACTGCCCGCCAGTAATGCGGCGGTCACACCACTACAATTACAATGCGCCCGCCATACTGGCGGGCGCATCCCGGCTATTTAACACTGCGAACGGTGCTGCTTGCTGCAGCACCGTACGCAAAGTTAACTAGCAATGCTGTGCATTTCCCTGCACCACGTGGCAGGGAAATGCAGGAGGGTACCATGGGTACCCCCCCAGTGCAGCTACACCTCCCCCCAAGACGAGGGGGGCCCGCAATGGGCCCCCAATCCCCGCCAGCCTTTCCATGGCGGTTCCACCGCCATGGGAAGGCTGGCTGACGCCAGCATTGTAATCTGGCGGGCGGTGCCTGCTAGGCACCGCCACCATTTCCCCGGTCATGTCCGCTCCACCAGGCAATCCTAACGATTGCCTGTGGCAGAAGCGTGGCAGGCGGTCTTTGCGCCCGCCACGCTTGCGGAACGATTCCCCCCGCCATCCTAATGTGGCGGGGGAAATTGGCAATCGGATGGCGGAGGGCCCGCCACCGCACGGCTGGCGGTGGAGGGCCTTCCGCCATCCTAATGACCCCCTGGGTTTTTAAGTATATGATTTAGTTCAGTGCCATCCACACTGAGCTAGAAAAGTGAAAAAGTCTTTTATCAGTTCGGCAGGAAAGTCTTTAGGGATAGGGTATGCACAGTGCCATCCATGTTGAACTGAAAAATGACAAAAGCTTTTTATCACTCCAGGTACAGTATTGCAGCTTTGGATTGCTAAATACCATCCAAGCCTACCTGGAATGAATAAACGCAGTGCTTGACATGTCTTTCACTCTCATTAGAGCTCATCAGAGAGACATAGCTTTGCCCAGACGCAAGGGCACAACGGAGCATCCAGTAGAAGTACTGAGAATTTAAAGAAATAATTGACATATATAATAATTCAATAATATATATATATATTACCTACTGGCGGTCGCCAGTAGGTAGTTATAGTTAGGACCTCGGTTCTATTCAAAAAGCGTTTTTTGTTTTCCCAATAACTTTGGCGTCTTTTGACGAATGTTCGCGAAATTTTCAAAACTAGTGGGGCGCTCCGGTCAGCTCCTGTCTTAAAAGTTTCGGGGTGATTCGTCAAGCAGGGGCTGAGAAAAAAGGGGGGTCCCAAAACACGTTTTCCCCATGTAATTTTCCATAGGAAACTGTAGACAAAGCTACAGCCCGAACTGCTGAACAGAATTACACCAAATTTGGCAAAAAGGTAGCCCTTGGTTCAGAAAGAGCCCGTTTTGTTAAATGGTGTAAATTCGTTCAGTAGTTGCTGAGAAATTAAAGAAAAGAAAACTTTCAATATATGGGCGGAGCCTAACCACACAAGCACATGCTTGCCTCTGATTGGCTGCCAACACTTCAAACCAGGAAGTGTTGGCAGCGATCTTGTGCCTCGGATGGAGGGAGAAATAAAAAGGTAAAAGAAAGATAAAAAAACAAGAAAGGGGGCAGGGTAAAAACACCCTGACCCCCAGTCCTGCTCAGGGGTCCCTCAGGGACCCCAGGCCCAAAAAAGCATTTTTTAATGTGTGGGGTCACGCCGGGTGCATGATTCCGTCTGAAAATTTTAAAAAACGAAGCGCGTGCTTCATTTTCAAAGCCCCCGGGTGGGCCAGGTCACGGGGGCATTCCTTAATTGTGTAGCAGGGGCCCACGGGGGCCCCTGCAGCCCCGGGGACCGTCACCTCCCTGGGGCTTAATTGTTAAATGCGTGGGGGGGCAGGAGCCCCCCCACGCTGCCCCAGGGACAGCCACCTCCCAGGGGCAATGTTTACTAATGTACGGGGGCCACGTGGGCCCCCCCAAGCCCTGGGGACCGCCACCTCCCCGGGGCTTAAAATTAAAAAAATGAAGTGTGGGGGGCTCCAGCCTCCCCACACTGCCCCGGGGACCACCACCTCCCCGGGGCACTCTTTAATTAAATTTTCCGTCGCGGACCCCCGAGCCCCGGGGACCACTACCTCCCTGGGGCTTTAAACTGTAAGGGAGAGGGGCCGCACAGCCCCCCTCCTGGAGCCCTTAATGGCCCTGGGGACCGCCAGCCCCCAGGGCCGGCTCCTGCAGTGTCCCGGGGTGCCCACCCCGGGACACTGCTGTTTGCAATGACAGGGCGGGAGCCATGCGGCTCCCGCCCTGTCATTGCAAACTCTGCTTTGCTTCATTGAAGCGAGAGCAGGGAAACCTGCTCTCGCTTCAATGAAGCAAAGCAGATTGCTTTTACACAAGGGGAGCTGCATGTCTTCAGCTCCCTTTGTGCAAAAGCAGTGCCGGCTCCCGCAGGACGCGGAGAGCCAGCGGGACCGTGGGGGCATTGGGGCTCCCCCCACGGTCCCCAACACAAAGGGCCGGCCCCGGGGGATGGGGTCCCCGGGGCCAGAAGTGGCCCAGGAGGGGGGCCACGCGGCCCCCCTTCATCAATAAATTTTAAAAAAAATAAGAGGCACAGCCCCGGGGGATGGGGTCCCCGGGGCCAATAGAGGCCTCAGGAGGGGGGCCAAGCAGCCCCCCTCCTTAAAAAAATATTTAAAAATACAATACAATTTTGTGGCCATGCCCTGGCGGATGGGGTCCCGGGGCCCCAAATATTGTAAAGAAGGGGGCCACACAGCCCCCTTCTAAAAAAATAAATTAAAAAAAGCCACATTGCGCAGGAGGCCCCGCCCCCTCCCTGCAGCACTCAGCAAACGCGCCCCCTGGCGCGTTGTAAGTTGGGGATTTAATTCCCCTTGAATACTGAGGGTCCCTGGGGGCCAACTAGCCCACCAGGTACCTCCAATATGCACCACAGAGCTGCGTTGCAGAGAGGTGGTCCGAGGCCACGCCCCTTTTCACTTACAACGTGCCAGGGGGCGCATTTGCACAGTGGTGCAGGGAGGGGGCGGGGCCTGATATGAAAAGTGTGCAAACACGCCCCCTGGGGCATTGTAAATTGGGGGATTAAGTCCCCTTCAATCCTGAGAGTCCCTGGGGGCCAACTAGCCCACCAGGTACCTCCAGTATGTGCCACAGAGCTGTGTTGCAGAGAGGTGTTCCGAGGCCATGCCCCTTTTTACACTACTCTGCAAACACGCCTCTTGGCGCACTGGTGGTGGGGCGATGAGGTCCTCTTGTGTCCTGAGGACCTCAGGACACAAGTGGACTTCATCCCCCGAGCTGCAGTGTGCCAAGAGGCGCATTTGCAGAGTGGTGTGAAAAGGGGGCGTGGCCTCGGACCACCTCTCTGCAATCCAGCTCTGTGGCGCATATTGGAGGTACCTGGTGGGCTAGTTGGCCCCCAGGGACCCTCCGCATTCAAGGGGAATTAATTCCCCAACTAACAACGCGCAAGGGGGCGTATTTGCAGAGTGGTGGAGAAAGGGGGCATAGCCTTTGTCTACCTCTCAGCAATCCCACTGCGTGGGGCTTACTGGAGGTAAGAGGTAGGACTTCAATCCCCATCCAAGAGAGCGCCAGGGAGCGCGTTTGTAGAGTGGTGGGCAAAGGGGGCGTGGCCTGCTCTTCAAACTTAGCAATGCTGCTGTGTAGGACTTACTGGAGGTAATAGGAGGGGTAGTTGGCTCCCAAGGATGTCCTTAGGGGCCAACTACCCCTCTTGTTACCTCCAGTAAGTCCCGCACAGTGGGATTGCTACGACGTCTTCGGAGGCCATGCCCCCCTTTCTCCACCATTCTGCAAACGCGCCTCCTGGCAGACTATGGGATGGGGGATGAAGTCCAATTTACTCCTGAGGGACTTTGGGGGCCAAGAAGCCCTACTGGTACCTCCTGTAAGCCCTACGCACCGGAATTCCTGAGCACTGGTCGGAGGCCCAGCACCCTTTCTCCACCACTCTCCAAACGTGACTACTAGTTAAAGAAGTGTTTGCAATGTAATAGGTTTCGCATTTGCGAGAATTAGAGCTATTGGCATTGTAAATGCAAAAGTTTTTTACTAATGTTTTTTGGAGTGGAGTGGAGTGGAGTGGGTGTACGTTGTGTGTAGTGGAATTATGTGGTATGTTGTGCAGTGAAATTATGTGGAGAGAAAGTATGTGGTATTTAGTGTATAGAAATTATGTAGAGTGGGATTATGTGTTATGGAGAGTAATTATGTGGTATGGTAGTCTGTGTTGTGGAGTGGTAACCTCAGGTTTAGTCTTCCTCATTTCCATAGAAGCTCAACTATGAACTCAGTGAGACAAAAAAATATGGAATCACTGAGGAGCACTTGTGGACCTAGTCAGAGGTATGAGCAGGGCCACTGGAATTATGTGACTGTTTGGCTGCACCGACTTTCGCACAATTATACATTTTCTGCATTAGCCACATAATTCATCATCTGCACCCTAATCTGCAGATTTGAACAAAAAAAGCCTTGTTTCTAGCTGAAACGGGTCAAACGTTACCAAAAATGCAGCGACAAGTGTTACAGCGTGGTGGAAGGCCCTTGGCTAACCTAGAATGGTCACGTGTCACTTATTGCTAAATGTGGGTGTTAAATTGGTACTAATGGTGTGCAAGCCACTCTTGCTTCCCTCTGCGCCGCCCTTGCCTCTTTCTGCATTTCTGTTGCTTCTTTCTGCACGTTTCTTTCTTTTTCTGCACTTCTCTTGACCTCATTCTGCAAATCTCATGTACTTTCTGCACCTCTCTTCCCTCTTTCTGCACGTCTGTTGCCTCTTTCTGCACCTCATTTGCTTCTTTGTGCACCCCTGTTGTCTCTTTCAGCACTCGTCTTCCCTCTTTCTGTACCTTTGCTGCCTGTTTTTGCATCTCACTTGCCTCTTTCTGCACTTTTCTTGCTTCTTTCTACACCTCTGTTGCTTCTTTCAGCAATTCTCTTGCCTCTTTGTGCACTTCTCTTGCCTGTTTCTGCACCTCTCTTGCCTCTTTTTGCACCTCTGTTGGCTCTTTCTGCACCTCACTTGCTCCTTTCTACACTTCTCTTGCCTCTTTCTGCACCCCTGTTGCTTCATTCTGCACTTTTCATGCTTCTTTCTGCACCTGTCTTGCTTCTTTCTGCACCCCTGTTGTCTCTTTATGTACCACTTTTGCCTCTTTCTGCACTTTTATTGCCTTTTTCTGCACCTCTCTTCCGTCTTTCTGCACGTCTGTTGCCTCTTTCTGCACCTCATTTGCTTCTTTCTGCACCCCTGTTGTCTCTTTCTGCACTCGCCTTCCCTCTTTCTGTACCTTTCCTGCCTGTTTTTGCATCTCAACTGCCTCTTTCAGCACTTTTCTTGCTTCTTTCTACACCTCTGTTGCTTCTTTCAGCAATTCTCTTGCCTCTTTGTGCACTTGTCTTGCCTGTTTCTGCACTTCTCTTGCCTCTTTCTGCACCCCTGTTGCTTCATTCTGCACTTTTCATGCTTCTTTCTGCACCTGTCTTGCTTCTTTCTGCACCCCTGTTGTCTCTTTATGTACCACTTTTGCCTCTTTCTGCACTTTTATTGCCTTTTTCTGCACCTCTCTTCCGTCTTTCTGCACGTCTGTTGCCTCTTTCTGCACCTCATTTGCTTCTTTCTGCACCCCTGTTGTCTCTTTCTGCACTCGCCTTCCCTCTTTCTGTACCTTTCCTGCCTGTTTTTGCATCTCACTTGCCTCTTTCTGCACTTTTCTTGCTTCTTTCTACACCTCTTTTGTCTCTTTCTGCACTTTTCTTGCCTTTTTCTGCACCTCTCTTCCCTCTTTCTGCACGTCTGTTGCCTCTTTCTGCACCTCATGTGCTTCTTTCTGCACCCCTGTTGTCTCTTTCTGTACTCGTCTTCCCTCTTTCTGTACCTTTCCTGCCTGTTTTTGCATCTCACTTGCCTCTTTCGGGCACTTTTCTTGCTTCTTTCTACACCTCTGTTGCTTCTTTCAGCAATTCTCTTGCCTGTTTCTGCACCTCTCTTGCCTCTTTTTGCACCTCTGTTGGCTCTTTCTGCACCTCGCTTGCTCCTTTCTACACTTCTCTTGCCTCTTTCTGCACCCCTGTTGCTTCATTCTGCACTTTCCATGCTTCTTTCTGCACCTGTCTTGCTTCTTTCTGCACCCCTGTTGTCTCTTTATGTACCTCTTTTGCCTCTTTCTGCACTTTTCTTTCCTTTTTCTGCACCTCTCTTCCCTCTTTCTGCACGTCTGTTGCCTCTTTCTGCACCTCATTTGCTTCTTTGTGCACCCCTGTTGTCTCTTTCAGCACTCGTCTTCCCTCTTTCTGTGCCTTTGCTGCCTGTTTTTGCATCTCACTTGCCTCTTTCTGCACTTTTCTTGCTTCTTTCTACACCTATGTTGCTTCTTTCAGCAATTCTCTTGCCTCTTTGTGCACTTCTCTTGCCTGTTTCTGCACCTCTCTTGCCTCTTTTTGCACCTCTGTTGGCTCTTTCTGCACCTCACTTGCTCCTTTCTACACTTCTCTTGCCTCTTTCTGCACCCCTGTTGCTTCATTCTGCACTTTCCATGCTTCTTTCTGCACCTGTCTTGCTTCTTTCTGCACCCCTGTTGTCTGTTTATGTACCTCTTTTGCCTCTTTCTGCACTTTTCTTGCCTTTTTCTGCACCTCTCTTCCCTCTTTCTGCACGTCTGTTGCCTCTTTCTGCACCTCATTTGCTTCTTTGTGCGCCCCTGTTGTCTCTTTCAGCACTCGTCTTCCCTCTTTCTGTACCTTTCCTGCCTGTTTTTGCATTTCACTTGCCTCTTTCTGCACTTTTCTTGCTTCTTTCTACACCTCTGTTGCTTCTTTCAGCAATTCTCTTGCCTCTTTGTGCACTTCACTTGCCTGTTTCTGCACTTCTCCTGCCTCTTTTTGCACCTCTGTTGGCTCGTTCTGTACCTCACTTCCTCCTTTCTACACTTCTCTTGCCTATTTCTGCACGCCTGTTGCTTCATTCTGCACTTTCCATGCTTCTTTCTGCACCTGTCTTGCTTCTTTCTGCACCCCTGTTGTGTCTTTTTGTACCTCTTTTGCCTCTTTCTGCACTTTTCTTGCCTTTTTCTGCACCTCTCTTCCCTCTTTCTGCACGTCTGCTGCCTCTTTCTGCACTTCTCTTGCCTCTTTCTGCACCCCTGTTGCTTCATTCTGCACTTTGTATGCTTCTTTCTGCATCTGTCTTGCTTCTTTCTGCAACCCTTTCTGCACTCGTCTTCCCTCTTTCTGTACGTTTCTTGCCTGTTTCTGCATCTCACTTGCCTCTTTCTGCACTTTTCTTGCTTCTTTCTACACCTCTGTTGCTTGTTTCTGCACCCGTCTTCCCTCTTTGTGCAACTCTCTAGCCTCTTTCTACACCTCTCTTCCCTCTTTCTGCACCACTCTTGCCTTTTTTTCTACCTCTGTTGCTTCTTTCTGCACTTCTCTTGACTCTTTCTGCACCCTTCGTGCCTCTTTCAGCACTTCTGTTGCTTCTTTCTGCACTTTTCTTCCTTCTTTCTGCACTCCTCGTGCCTCCTTTTGCACCTCTGTTGCTTCTTTCTGCACTTCTCTTGGTTCTTTCTGCACTGCTCTTGCCTCTTTCTGCATCCCTCTTGCCTCTTTGAGCACCTCTTTTGCTTCTTTCTGCTCTTCTGTCTCCTCTTTCTGTACCTCTCCTTCCTCTTTGTGTACCTCTGATGCTTCTTTCTGCACTTCTATTGCCTCTTTCTGCACCACTTTTGCTTCTTTCTGCAGCTGACTTGCCTCTTTCAGCACCTCTGTTGCTTTTTTCTGCACCTCTCTTGACTCTTTTAGCACCTCTGTTACTTCTTTCTGCACTTCTCTTCCTTCTTTCTGCATCTCTCTTGCTACTTTCTGCACCTCACTTGCCTCTTTCAGCACCTCTGTTGCTTTTTTCTACAGATCTCTTGCCTCTTTCTGCACCTCAGTTGCCTCTTTCAGCACCTCTGTTGCTTTTTTCTGCAGATCTCTTGCCTCTTTCTGCACCCCTCTTTTCTCTTTCTGCACCTCTCTTGCTTCTTTCTGCACCCCTGTTCCCTCTTTCTGTACCTTTCATGCCTGTTTCTGCACCCCTTCTGCCTCCTTCTTTACTTCTGTTGCCTCTTTCTGCACTTTTCTTGCCTTTTCTGCACCCCTTTTGCCTCTTTCTGCTCCTCTGCTGCTTCTTTCTGCACTTCCATTGCCTCTTTCTGCACTTCTCTTGCTTCTTTCTGCACCTCAATTGCCTCTTTCAGCACGTCTGTTGCTTTTTTTGCAGATCTCTTGCCCCTTTCTGCACCTCTCTTGCCTCTTTCTGTACCTCTGTTGCCTCTTTCTGCACTTCTCTTGCTCTTTCTGCACCCTTTGCGCCTCTTTCAGCACCTCTGTTACTTCTTTCTGCACTTCTCTTCCTTCTTTCTGCATCCCTCTTGCCTCTTTCTGTACCTCTCTTGCCTCTTTGTGCACCCCTCCTACCTTTTTCTGCACCCCTCTTGCCTCTCTCTCCACCCCTCTTCCCTCTTTCTGCACCTCTGTTGGTTCTTTCTGCACTGCGCTTGCTTCTATCTGCACCTTACTTGCCTCTTTCTGCACTTCTCTTCCTTCTTTCTGCACCCCTCCTGCCTCTTTCTGTACCTCTCTTGCCTCTTTGTGCACCTCTCCTGCCCTTTTCTGCACCCCTTTTGCCTCTTTTTATACCTCTGTTGGTTCTTTCTGCACTGCTCTTGCTTCTTTCTGCACCTCACTTGCCCCTTTCTGCACTTCACTTGCTTTTTTCTGCACCTCTCTTGCCTCTTTCGGCACCTCTGTTGCTTCTTTCTGCACTTCTCTTGCCTCCTTCTGCACTTCTCTTGCCTCCTTCTGCACCTCTTAGTTAGAGGTAGTTTTAATCCCCCTGCCCTATTATGTACTAAGGCCATACAGGGGAGGTCATGCCAATCACGGAGGTACTCCAACCCAAAGTGTACCCTAGTGTATGTAGGTGTTTTCACTGTATTCTAAGTGTCTTTCTGCATAGCACTGGCTCCAGGCCTGGTTAGTCAGAGTCAGTTACCACCAGCACCCATCAGCAAAAAGTTGGGGGCACAGATGACTTTGCAACAAGGCCTCTTTCTGCTCCTCTGTTGGTTCTTTGTGCACATCGCTTGCTTCTTTCTGCAACTTTCTTTGTCTTTCTGGACTTCTGTTGCCTCTTTCTGCATTTCTCTTGCTTCTTTCTGCGCTTTTCTTCCTTTTTCTGCACATGTCCTACCTCTGTAGGCATAGTTAGAAATTAGCATTTAAAAAACCTTTGAAATTCACTGAAAAAACCACAGGTTTCAGGGATGTTATAGTTAGAAATTAGCATTTAAAAAACCTTTGAAATTCACTGAAAAAACCATAGGTTTCAGGGACGTTATAGTTAGAAATTAGCATTTAAAAAACCTTCGAAATTCACAGAAAAAACCACAGGTTTCAGGGACGTTATAGTTAGTTGGACATTGCACTCGTACAAAACCAGAGAAATTCCCCCGTTATAGTTAGTTCAGCTAACTATAACTCGCGCTCCAGCAATGCACTGCTGATGACGTCACATATTACATCATTCATGACATGGTCAGTGACATCACTGATGACATCACTGATGACATCTCAAATGACATCACTGATGACATCATCCACGTGATAATCTGATGCACCTCCTCATACCCTAATATAAACTTTGATACACCCACTGTAAAATACAGACTACCATTTTCGAAACCATAGACACACCAATACCAGTTAGTACATACCCACTCACTAATTCCTAGGTCTATACACACATCTACTCATTCACCCATGCAGTCACTCATACATGCAGTCAACCATCAATACGGCACTATCATATGCACTCACATATCTTTACAGACACTCACACACCGCCACTCATCCATAGAGTTACTCACACACCTAGTCAGTCATGCAAAGAATCAATCACACTCCCATTTACTCACCTATACAGTTATACACACACCACCTCACTTATTCAAACATATACTAACACATACTTACACTCTTATACAATAACTAATACAAGCACACACTCATCCATACAGCCACTCTCACAATCACTCACTCTCACATATAGTCATTTATATACTCCAGCACTCACATATACTGCCTTTCACATATGCAGTTACTCACACATGTACCACTGAGACATCCATTCACTCACCAACACACCCATACACACACTCACCCACCCATACAGCCCTTCACAGATGCACTCTTGAACCCATACACCCAGTGAATCACCCACTCACATATCTATGCACAGAGTCACACCCCCCCACCCACCCACACAGACATTCAGGCACCCATACACATACTCAGACAACCAATCAATAACCCATATAGACCCTCATTTAGCTACTCACCAACCCATGCAACCGCTTACACACCAACTGACAAACTAAACTGTGTGAATGTCTGTATCAGTCACTAACCCATGCATTCAGTAAGACACATTTAATCACTCACTTATACAGTCAGTCACGCACCTACTAAATCATCCATTCAGACACTTATACACCCACTCATTCTTCAATACACCTTGGCCTATATATATATAAAACTTATTTAAACTTTACAGAAACACACAGTCACTGGATGATGTCATCAGTGATGTCATCAGTGATGTCATTTGAGATGTCATCAGTGATGTCACTGACCACGTCATGAATGATATAATATGTGACGTCATCAGCAGTGCATTGCGGGGGCGCGAGTTATAGTTAGCTGAACTAACTATAACAGCCGAATTTCTCTGGTTTTGTACAAGTGAAATGTCCAACTAACTATAACATCCCTGATACCTGTGGTTTTTTCAGTGAATTTCTAAGGTTTTTTAAATGCTAATTTCTAACTATAACGTCCCTGAAACCTATGGTTTTTTCATTGAATTTCAAAGGTTTTTTAAATGCTAATTTCTAACTATAACGTCCCTGAAACCTGTGGTTTTTTCAGTGAATATATATATATTTATATACACATTTATATAGAGCCTACTGGTGGTAGTCAGTAGGTAGCTATAATTTGGACCAAGTTTCCATAGGAAAAGCGTTTTTTCATTAGCCAATAACTTTGGCGTCGTTTGATGGATCCTCCTGAAATTTCCAAAACTAGTTTGCCACTCACTTTAGCTATTGTCTTAAAAGTTTTGTCTTGAAAGTTCTGTCAACCGGGGGCTCGGGTAAAAGGAGGGGTCCTAAAACGCGTTTTCCCATGTTCGTTTCCATGGGAACTTTAGACACGGCTACAGCCTGAACTGCTGAATGGAATTACACCAAATTTGGAAGAAAGGTAGATGTTGGTTCAGTGAATTGCCTTTTTGTGATTTGGTGTAAATCCGTTCACTCGTATATATAGGGACGCAGAGGATGTGTGACCCCTTATGATCTCATGCTGAGATCTGATTGGCTGCCAACACTTCAAACCAGGAAGTGTTGGCAGCCATCTTGGTCCCAAAAAAATATTTTTAAAGAGGGGGGGGGGCAGGGTAGAAATACTCTGACCCCCTAGGCCTCTTGGGGACGGGTCCCCCACAGGAACCCCGCAGGGCCAAAAAAGAATTAAAAAAGAAAGAAAATTGACGGGAGTCGCGTTCGATCCGTGGCTTCCACTGAAAATTTTAAATAAAGTAAGCACAGGCTCCTGAGCATCCATAGTAATCGTCCCCCAGGTCGGCCTGGTCCGGGGGACATTTTGTAAATGAAGGAGGGCGGCGCACAGGCCCCTCCTCTTGGGGCTGATTAATGCCCCGGGGACCACCACCTCCTGGGGCTTATTTACTATTAAATGTGGGGCATCTTGACCCCCCCCAGGCCTTGGGGACCACAACTTCCCCGGGGCCACATTCCAAAAATAAATAGGGGGGCCTCCTGGACTTCCCCATGTCCTAGGGATGACCACCTCCGGGCCATACTTAAGATGCATTGGGGTACTTCAGGGACCCCCCCGGACCCAGGGGTCCACCCCTGCCCAGGACCAACTTCTTTTTAAAAAATTGAGAGGACGGTCACGCAGCACCACTCCCAGGCCATTCTTGGCCCCAGGGACAGCCACCTCCCTGGGGCAGGCCTTACAAATAAGAAAGGATGGGGGCCATGGAGCCATAGATGGCCATGGGGACCACCATCCCTCAAGGCCAGCTCCTGCTATGTCCAGGGGTGCCCACCCCCAGGACACAGCTGGTTGCTGTGGCTTGGCTGGAGCTTTACTGGTGCCACCAAGCCACAGCAAATGGATTGCGTCCAACAAATGTGAAAATTGAAAACGCTCTGGCTTGCTGGAAGTGGAGCAAAATTGCTTCCACACACAGGGAGCTGCCTTTCCAGCAGCTTCCTGTGTGTGAAAGCAATGCCAACTCCTGCAGGAGGCAAGGAGCTGGCAGGGACCGGGGGGGCCTTCAGGATCCCCTTGCGGTCCCCAACAAAAGTCACTGGGTGCCCTGGGCACCCAGAATGAACCAGGACACCCAGAATGGAGGCTGGTCCCCAGGGCCAAGTTCTGCCTGGGAAGGGGCTCACACAGCCACCCTCCCCATCTCTAAAAGGCTGGGTGCTGGGGGATGGGCCCTGGGGTGGCTGCGTGGCCCCCTCCCCTAAACAAAAATATATTTATTTTTTAAAATCTGGGCCCCGGGGGATGGTGTCCCTGGGGCCAAACTCAGCCTGGGAACGGGGGTCACATGGCCCCCCTACCCCATTCCAAAAAGGCCTCACCCCAGGGGATGGGGTCTCTGGGGCTGAAATAGGCCCCCTTTCACCACCACTCAGCAAACGCGCCTCCTGGCACACTACTAGTTGGGGATGAAGTCCCCTTGGATACTGAAGGTCCTTGGAGGCCAACAAGCCCTCCTGTTACCTCCAGTAAGTCTCAGTCAGTGGGATTGCTGAGAGGTCATCGACGGGCATGCCCCCTTTTTCCACCACTCTGCAAACATGCCTCCTGGCACACTACTGGTTGGGGAATGAAGTCCCCTTGGATCCTGAGGGTCTTTGGGGGCCAAGACCCCATCCTGTTACCTCCAGTAAGTCCCACACAGTGGGATTGCTGTGAGCTGGTTAGAGGCCCACCCCTTTCTTCACCATTCTACAAACATACCTCCTGGTGCACTATTGGTTGGGGGATGAAGTCCCCTTGGATGCTGAGGGTCTTTGGGGGCCAAGAACCCCTCATGTTACCTCTAGTAAATCCCACACAGCACAATTGCTGAGAGGTCATTGGAAGCCACACACCCTTTCTCCACCACTCTGTGAACATGCCTCTTGGCACACTACTGGTTGGGGGATGAAGTCCCCTTGGGGGCCAACAAGCCCTCCTGTTACCTCCAGTAAGTCCCACACAGTGGGATTGCTGAGAGGTCTTTGAAGGCGCCACCCCCTTTCTCCACCACTGTTCAAATGCTTCTCCTGGAACAATACTGGTTGGGGGATGGAGTTCTCTTGCATGCTGAGGGTCTTTGGGGGCCAAGAATCCCTCCTGTCACCTTCAGTAAGTCCAACACAGGGGGATTCCAGAGAGCTGGTCGGAGGCCTGCCCCCTTTCTCCACCACTCAGCAAATGAGACTACTAGTTAAAAAAACATTGAAATTCACTGAAAAAAACAAAGGTTACAGGATCATTATAGTTATGCTGTGAAATTCAGCAGTTATACTTACCTCATCTAACTATAACTTACGCCCCCGCAATACACTACTTATGACCTCACATATTACTTCACTCATGATATGGTCAGTGACATCACTGATAGCATCACTGATAACATCTCAAATGACATCACTGATGACATCCTCCACAGAACCACTCACACCCCATGCAACCTCTCATACACCCACACAACCACTCACATGCCCATTCACAGACCCATACCAATACTTACACACCCACTCACACCTCCATAGAGCCACTCACACACCAACTCACTCACCCATACAACTACTCATACAACCAGTCACTCACCTATACAGCCTGGCACATAGTCACACACTCACCCATACAGCTATTCACACACTCACTTATTTACCTATACATTCACTCACACACCCACTCACTCACCCATACAGCCTCTCAACACAGCCACTCACTCACACATACAAGCACTCACACACTCAGACAACCACTTACAGACACATCTGCTTGTTCACCCATACAGCCATTCACACAGACACTCACTCACTGTCCAATACCACCACTCACACATTAAATCACTTAACCAAATACCCACTCAAACAGTCACTCACTAACTCATATAGTTATTCAGATACCCACTCACTCACCCATACAGCCACTACACACCCACTTACCCACCCATAGAGCCAGTCACACTGCCACTCACTCACCCATACAGCCACTGACACACCAACTCACTCACCAATACAGCCACTCACTCCCCCACAAACCCACTTATACAGCCACTCACACACCCATACAGACAAGGATACATAGTCACACACCCACTAACATAATATATGTTAGAAGTAGTATCACTCAGTAGTAGTGCACCTTGTATGCTAATTTAACTTTTGTAGTGGGTTAGTATGCATGTTTAACAATCATAAACTCTTAGAAATTACTTACACTCACTAGATGATGTCATCAGTGATGTAATTTGAGATTTCATCAGTGATGTCACTGACCATGTCATGAGTGATGTAATATGTGAGATCATAAGCAGTGCATTGAGGGGCGTACGTTATAGCTATAGTTCAGGTAACTATAACTGCTGAACCGCTACGATGCCAGCTCCCTCCACGCACTCAACTCCGGACAAGAACACACCTGCTACCGGGCCACCCCGAAGCGCACCCAAGGACCCTTCACCTGCCGGAACTGCAGCTTCACCAGCATCCGCCCGCCAAACCTCCGCCCAGGAAAGAACCCAACTACCTCAGATGCATCCTCCTCAACACCCGCTCCACGCCGTCGAACTCTGGGACCTTCTCGACTCAACCTCCCCAGACGTCGCCTTCCTGACGGAGACCTGGCTGAACCCCGCCTCAGCCCCCGACATCGCCATAGCCATCCCGGAAGGCTACAAGATCACCCGCAGGGATCGCACCAACGGAGTAGGAGGAGGAATCGCCATCGTCCACAAGAACACCCTCAGAGTCTCGACCAACACCGACGACACCCTCAGCACCGCTGAACACCCGCACTTCCAGATCCACACCGACCCCAACACCACCCTCAGAGGAACCCTCGTCTACAGACCCCCCGGACCCTGACCACAGTTCAGCGACTCCATCGCCGACTTCGTCAGCCCACACGCCCTCGCCTCCACGGACTACATCCTCCTCGGGGACCTGAACTTCCACCTCGAGAACAACAACGACACCAACTCCACCACCCTGATCGACAACCTCGCCAACCTCGGACTCAGACAGCTTGTGACAACACCCACCCACGCCGCCGGCCACACGCTTGACCCCATCTTCTCTGCAAGCTCCCACATCTCCTTCAACCACACCACCGAACTCCACTGGACCGACCATCACTGCATCCACTTCGCCTTCAGGAAGCACACCACGCACCACCGCACCCAACAGATGCCTCGCCGCTGCTGGAGCAAAGTCACTGAAAACCAGCTAATCACCACCCTCGCCCAGAGCCCACCCGCCGACCCCACCAACCCCGACACCGCCGCCCGCAACTTCAGAAAGTGGATCAACGACTGTGCCAACACCCTCGCCCCGCCCAAGAAACCCTCCAACAGCCACACCAGCAAGAAAGCCACCTGGTTCACCAAAGACCTCCAGGCCTCCAAACGAACATGCCGAAAACTGGAGAAGAACTGGATCCGCGAACGAACACCAGAGAGCTACGCAGCCCACAAGAACGCCACCCGCAGACACCATCACCTCATCAGATCCGCCAAAAGGGCCTCACTCAAAGACCGCCTAGATAATAACGCACACAACAGCAAAGAGCTCTTCAACATCGTGACGGAACTCTCCAACCCCAACTCCAACACCAACGACATCCCACTCTCACAAGACCTGTGCGACTCACTGGCCACCTTCTTCCACCGCAAGATCACCGACATCCACGACAGCTTCAACGCCATGACCGCCCCGACAACCACTGAGACCTCCGCCCCCATGACCACCACCCGCACCAACCGCCTGCTATCCTGGACCAACATCAACGACGAGGACACCAGCAAGATTATGAACACCATCCACTCCGGATCACCATTAGACCCATGCCCACACCACATCTTCAACAAAGCCAGCACAGCCATCGCACCCCATCTCCGGAAAGTAATCAACATCTCCTTTGAGACAGCAACCTTCCCGGAAAGCTGGAAGCACGTCGAGATCAACGCCTTACTCAAGAAACCCAAGGCGGACCCCAAGGACCTCAAGAACTTCCGGCCCATCTCCCTGCTCCCGTTCCCGGCGAAGGTCATCGAGAAGACCATCAACAAACAACTGACCCGCTACCTCGAGGAGAACAGCATCCTGGACCCGTCCCAGTCCGGGTTCCGCAGCAACCACAGCACCGAAACCGCCCTCATCGCCGCCAACGATGACATCAGGACCCTGCTAGACAACGGAGAAACAGCGGCCCTCATCCTCCTGGACCTGTCAGCCGCCTTCGACACGGTCTGCCACCGCACACTACGAACACGCCTACACGACGCCGGGATCCAAGAGAAGGCCCTGGACTGGACCACATCCTTCCTCTCCGGCAGAACACAGAGCGTCCGCCTCCCCCCCTTCCGCTCCAATGCCACCGAGATCATCTGCAGCGTACCCCAGGGCTCATCCCTCAGCCCAACGCTGTTCAACAGCTACATGGCACCTCTCGACCACGTCGCCCGACAGCACAACCTCAACATCATCTCCTACGCCGATGACACCCAGCTGATCATCTCCCTCACCAAAGACCCTCACACCGCCAAAACCAACCTCCACGAAGGAATGAAGGCCGTCGCCGAATGGATGAGGAACAGCCGACTGAAGCTGAACTCGGACAAGACGGAGGTCCTCATCCTCGGCTCCACCCCTTCGGCCTGGGACGACTCCTGGTGGCCGACCACACTGGGAATAGCTCCAACACCCACCGACCACGCACGCAACCTAGGGGTCATCCTCGACTCCACCCTCTCCATGACTAAGCAGGTCAACGCCATCTCCGCCTCCTGCTTCAACACCCTCCGCATGCTCCGCAGGATCTACAAGGGGATCCCCACCGAAACGAGAAGAACGGTCACCCAGGCCCTCGTCAGCAGCAGGCTGGACTACGGAAACGCCCTCTACGCAGGAACTTTGGCCAAACTCCTGAGACGGCTGCAACGCATCCAGAACGCCTCTGTACGTCTGATCCTCGACATCCCCCGCCGCAGCCACATCACACCCCACCTGAGAGACCTGCACTGGCTCCCCGTCAACAAGAGGATAACCTTCAAGCTCCTCACCCACGCACACAAAGCACTCCACAACACCGGACCAGCATATCTCAACGGACGACTCAGCTTCTACACCCCCACCCACCAGCTCCGCACCACCGGCCTCGCCCTCGCCGCAGTCCCCCGCATCCAAAGAACGACTGCCGGCGGCAGATCTTTCTCCCACCTCGCCGCCAAGACCTGGAACACCCTCCCCACCCACCTATGGCAGACCCAAGACCTACTGACCTTCAGAAGACTCCTCAAGACCTGGCTCTTCGAGCAGTAGCAGCACCCCCCCAACACCCAGCGCCTTGAGACCCTCACGGGTAAGTAGTGCGCTTTACAAGTGATATGATTAATTGATTGAATGTCACTGGTTTTATATGAGTGAAACCTGAGCCTAACTATAGTGTCCCTGTAACCTTTGTTTTTTCAGTGAATTTCTAAGGTTTTTTAAATTCTATTTCCTAAATATAACTGCCTGTATATATATATATATACCAGCAATTCAGACCTACAGCAGGGGGAACTCTGCATTGTTACAGAGGGGACAAGCTCAGAAGGCATTCCAATTTTATTTGGGATTTGCGATATTGATGACCAGCCAACACAATGGAGGACGACAGAGAGAGGCGAGCAGCTGCGCAGACTCTGTTTGCACGCGCTCCAGGGATTGGGCGCAGCCTACCTGCGGTTACAAGCAAAGAATCCACTATTTTTGATTTACTGAAAAAATATGAGAAACTGCATAAACAAGAAATGTCGAAATGGTGGGAAGCCATTTCCCTCCAAGATTACATCGACAAAAAGATGGCCCCTAGGGGATTAAGGATCTATATTACTCCATCTTATGACTCCCCCAACCTGCACTTGTTAGAGGAGTGGGCAGCCAACTCGGCTAGCAGCTCAAGAACTATGCTAGAAATCCTAGTAAAATATGCGTGGTCGGACAGGGAGAACATCAAAAAAGAAATTAGTCGTATCAAGGAAGAATTAACCAGAATTACTGAGCAGAAGACAATTACCAATTTCATGGAAGAAATTAAGAAGAGACTTAAAATCGTAGAAGACGACATAAAGGCAAGGAAGCAAAGGAAGTTGCACCGTGACTGTGGTGATTACGAGTCAGGGAGAATACTCACCTATAGTCAAAAATACGACCATATGTATGAAAATGCCAGAGGAATAGTGGTCAATAGACAAAGGGCACAGGAGGAACAGGAAGAAGAACTAGTGAGTTCAAATGATACCAATACTGACATCTCAGTGACATTGAGAACCTAAGAGAGTTCCACATCGCAAGGTGACCCCACCACACGACCAAAGACTTTTTTAGACGAATACCAGCTCCTGCGAAGGGGCCGGCAGACTACTCGAACAACACCAAAAACCAACTACAAAGAACGGACACCGACAGGAAGAGGACGAGGAAGAACAAGGGGTACCAGGTCAAGAGGAGGAAGAGCCTCAAACAGAGGAGAGAGAAGAGGGAGCGATACGGAGCAAATGGGAAGCAGACAAACACGCTCCAAGACAACACAATGATGGATGATGTTACGGTAAACCAGACCATCATCAACTTATCAACCAGACATATGAGTAACATGGAAAAAAGAACTTTATGCCTTGGTTTGTCCTTTTGCCCAGCAGAACCCATGAACTATGTGGATACTCGGATTGATCTTTTCAAATTTTGCCGGAAGCTGAAATTAAAGAAATGGCACAAATTGAAACCTGCTGGAAATAATGACCCACCAGCTCCGTGCAGTACTATCTCCAGTAGTGACCTCAATATAGGCGATATTGATACTTTGGTCGCATTACATGAATTGGAAAGTGGGGGTGGGGAAGCAAGTACAAATGTGTGCCAGATATTGGACGAACTAGAAATTTCATAAGATAAGGCAGCTGATACGGAATTCAAACCCAAATCAACCTTCCTACCCAGCATGCCCCATGACAATATTGACACTTTTCAGGAGATGGTCGGGATAGAACTATTGAAGTACAGACAAAAAAACTGGGCCAAGAAAATGAGGAATTTTAAACATAATTTAACTTTGTCCCAGAAAATAGCAATGAAGGATTTTGCGACAGATAGCAATGTGATTATTCGGCCTGCCGACAAAGGAGGCAACATTGTCATTTTATTGAAAGAAATCTATGTCAATGAAGCTGTGCGACAACTGAATGACACTAGCTCTTACATGGTGACCAATAGAGTAGAGTACAACAATAGCATTACCAACATCTGGGCTATGCTAGAACACTTCAGAGACAAGGGTCTTTTAGAGTGGGAGGAATATTGTTTTCTTAAGAGAGATCATCCCATACTCACAGGAATGTACCTATTACCCAAGGTACACAAGAACAAAACCAATCCACCAGGCAGGCCAATAGTTTCCTCCAAAGTCAGTGTCCTGGAAAATATGTCCCGTTATGTTGACCACTTTCTCAGGGACGTCATGGTCACACTGCCTTCGTATGTAAGGGACACAAAGGATTTCCTGAACAAAACAATCTTGACTGGCATGAGGAGTACTTGGACTATGGACGTTAATTCACTGTATACAGTCATTGATCATGAACAGGGTGTATCTGCGTGTGCGAAATTCATTGCGCGTAGATCGATCCGCCATTTGGAGCACATGCAGATGGTACTTGACATGATTAAATACTGTTTAAATAATAACTTCTTTATGTTCAACGACCAAATGTACAAACAAATCCTCGGTACCGCCATCGGCACGTGCTTTGCTCCTAGCTTTGCCAACCTGTTCATGGGGTATGGGAAGAGGAAATCAGGAGGGATACCAACTTACACAATGATCTGGCCAATGTCATCTTTTGGCTCAGGTACATAGATGACCTGTTCGTAGTATGGAAAAGCAGCGAACAGGGAGCCCACGATTTCTTGACCAAACTCAATTCCAACCTCAAACTTACAAGTGTGATCAGCAGGAAGGAGGTAGAATATCTGGACACTAGGGTTGAGGTTATCTCTAATAAGATACACACGAGCTTATTCAGAAAATGTACGGCTGGCAACACTTTGCTCCACGCCATGAGTAGTCACCCCGACAATCTCAAGTGGAGCATCCCCTATGGGGAATTGCTCAGAGCAAAATGTAACTGAAGCTCTGAAAATGCCTTTGCCACTGAACAGAAGACCATGTTAGCGAGATTTGAGGACAGGGGTTACCCTAAATGGGTTCTGAAAACAGCCACTGACAGGATCAAGGGTATCAAGAGGAACACTACTCCTGAGGACAAAGCTAACCATGACATGGCCAACTCTGACAATAGTGAGACTAGGGTCATACTTATGTACAGTGGCAACTCTGATAACATTCGGAAAACCATTGCACGCAACTGGGACATGCTCAAGGAAGATCCTATTATAGGTAACACCATTCCAGCTAGACCTAGCAGACCTACAGAAGGGATCGCAACTTACGGGATCTTCTAGTACATAGTGATTTCACCGACACAGATCAGACCAGGGGGATTAATCTGTAGGGCTTTTTTTCCTGCGGCCATTGCAAGGCCTGTGGCGGTAGCTGGATGAAAAAAGAGTTTTTTAATACCAGTACCAACTGCTGGATTCTGATCAAGCAATTCCTCACGTGCAGTACTACTTTCGTAGTGTATGTACTTGAGTGCCCCTGCAACCTGAGATATGTTGGGAGCACGACCCACATGGCGAAAAAAAAGAAGAGTTTTAGAGCATATGAGAGCCATAACAATTAGAGACCAACAATATCCGATTGCCAGACACTTCAAGACAAATCATTTCTTGGATAGTTCGAAATTGGGATACTATGCCATTGAACAGGTGACTCACAGCAGAAGGGGTGGCAATCGAATACTCAAACTCAGACAACGTGAATCCAGGCACATCATAGGTGAATGTATGACGTTACTACGCCATCCATTACCCCGCAGTAGGTTACAACGCGGACGTTACATCGTCCGCGTTGTTACCACGCATGCCTTTACATCGCAAGTCGTTTCTACGACTTGCACTAGATGGCGCGCTGGACTTAGGAATAGTATAAATTACTATTCCTACTCCAGTTAGCGCAACAGCAGGGAATGTGTTGGATTTAAAATCCAACACATTCCCTGGTGTTGCGCGCCATCTAGCGCAAGTCGTAGAAACGACTTGCGATGTAATGCCATGCGTGGTAACAACGCGGACGATGTAACGTACGCGTTGTAACCTACCCGCGTGGTATTACCAGCGTTGTAAACGCTGTTTCCCATCATAGGTATGGGCACCCGGTACCCGAACTGACATAATATCGATGAGGAAATGGCTGTTCTTCTACAAGAGGTGTAGGCCTTCACCTCATGTTCTTGCATGACACATGAACTGCCGCCCCCAAACCCCGTATTTGAAATTGTGGTTTTGAAACTGTGTATTGAAACTTTTTTAGATCTAGTTGTCTTCTCATCTCGTTTTAACTTTGCTGATTTCCTTTTACTTGTCTCTCATCAGTGGCTTTTTTCTTCTGACACTTCTGACAACTGTGCTCATTCTTCTATGACTATTATAGATGGTCACCTGATCCTTTGCTCTTCTTTTATTTCTTTCAGGAGGAAAGGAAGGGATCCAAGCATTGTACCTGTAACCACAGGGTCCCTACCCTTTTCTTCGCGACATCCTCGTGTTGCATTGCATCTCCCAGATTAGATGACTTCACGTATCTTTATCTGTTTATTTTGTTTTGACATTGTGCACTTGAATGAGGTTGTATATAGGGTGTATCATATGTCCTTACAAGTTTTCCTTTGCATTCATGTTCTGATCTCGTACAGTCATCCTGAGGTTCATGAGAGTTCCTTACTTAGCCACTAGGCACATCACTATTTGTTTACCACCTACATAACGGTTGTAAGCCGTTCACTTTGCCACTCGAGTGGGGTTAGCCTGCCACTAGGGCATTACCTTACCAACATAGCAATTACAACATGACAAGACATGACGGTCGGGAAGCTTTTCCAACCCGCATCAGAACCGGCCCCTCAGTGTATGTTTTTACCACTATGGTTACTAATTTTAGACCTTGAGACTCCAAGTTCTTCCACTAGGGCATTAACTGACTACTATTGGAGTCATTGATATGTCCTCGAGGCACCTGGTTGGCAATTTCTGCCATACCTTTACAGACCTTAGACACTAGGGGGCCGATTCTGATGCGGGTTGGAACAGCTTCCCGACCGAATCGGTTGGGAAATGGTGTCCGACCCACTCGTATCGGGAAAGTCCGACCTGCGGAGTAGGATGCATCCGGATGCTTCCAGATACGATTTGTTTGAACTCCCATTGACTTCAATGGGAACATTTGTTCCTAACCGCATCAGAATTGGGCCCTCGGTCGGGAAGACACGTTCCCGATCCGATTTGGAAGGAGCAAATGCCGTTAGGAGGCCTTCCTAACCGCATCAGAATCAGGCCCTCGGTCGGGAAGCTTTTCCAACCCGCATCAGAATCGGGCCCTTAGTCGCATACAGTACATCACAGACCATGATGCATCAGGTTTGTCCATTACCATCCTGGTAATTTCCCAGTTATTCACGCGCCGTACTAGTCGCGGGAATATCACACATGTATACCTTAAACTTGGCATTACATGATTAGCTTTCGACCTACACGTAGGACTTAGAGGGGTTTCTACTCCACGGTGCACCGACTGTACACTCTCGCATTATCCACTACTGTCAGGCACCTTATTTAAGGGACGTTCTCCACTGCGGAGATTATACCAGTTTGCCCATTTTATTCTGGACTCTAGCACGATGATTCAGTATTCACTAAGGTCAGTCACTATTAGACAGTTTACATATGCTTACACTTTGGTTTCTGTATTATATGTGTATACGATACTCTTCCATCATGGCGGCCATGCTTGTAACGTCATGCCATTATCTTTGCTTAGTCCTTTGTTTATGTTCACTAACAAAATGTATGTAAGGAGGTGAATTTTGTTGCTCCGGTGTGTGATCAAGACCATCTCTGGTCAAAACGCGTCACGGAGGGTTTATGAGGTTTAATAAATCCCCTTGCTGCTAATTGGATGTTTCCTGAGTTATTGTCCTGAGAGCGCGTAGCTACTGAAACTGGTTTATCTCTGCCGGCGAACGCGCCACCCCGCAAAGGCTCTGGTATCCAGAAGGAGTTCATTTTTCTTGGAATATATATATATATATATATATATATTATCTACTGGCGGTCGCCAGTAGATAGTTATAGTTACAACCTATTATCCATAGGAAATCCGCGACATTCTATTTGAAATAACTCTCTTGCCGGTTGACGTATCTTCGCAAAATTTTCAAACTTTGTGGCCCGCTCCGGTCCGCTCCTACCCTGAAAGTCTCGGGGGATTCGTCAAGCGGGGGCCGAGAAAAAGGGGGTCCCAAAACGCGTTTTCCCCATGCAATTTTCCATAGGAAACTTTAGACACGGCTACAGCCCGAACTGCTGAACGGAATTACACCAAATTTGGCAAAGAGGTAGTTCTTGGTTCAGAAAGAACCCTTTTTGTTAAATGGTGTAAATCCGTTCAGTAGTTGCTGAGAAAATGAAAAGTAAAAAAGATAGATATATCTAGGGCCGCGGATCCTCCCGAGCACGAGCTTTATGTTAATTGGCTGTCAACACTCCAAATCAGGAAGTGTTGGCAGCCATTTTGTCCCTCGGTAGAACCGAGGGACAGAAACAAGTGCGCAAAGCGCACAAAGGGGCAGGGTAGAAACACCCTGACCCCTAGGTCTGCTCAGGGGTCCCACAAGGACCCCTGGGCAAAAAATTTTTTTTTATTTTTTAAAAATCGGCAGGATGCGCTCAGGGAGCGCGAACCCTGCCGAAAAAAAATCGAAGCGCGGTCTCCGCGCTTCGATAGTCACTGGCCCCCGGGTGGGCCAAGTCCCGGGGGCATGCTGGGGGGTTAATTTTATGTGTGGGGGCCTCTAAGGGCCCCCAAGCCCCGGGGACCACCACCCCCGGGGCTTTATGTAGAATGGTGTGGGAGGGCTCTGAGCCCTCCCGCAGCCCCGGGGACCACCACCTCCCGGGGCTTCTTTTTAATTAAAAACCTGTGTGGGGGGCTCTAGCCCCCACACGCCCCGGGACCACCACCTCCCGGGGCACTAAGAAAAATTACAATGGGGGTCCGTTTTGGACCCCAGAGCCCCGGGGACCACCACCTCCCGGGGCTGTGCACTGAATGGGAGGGGGCCGCGCGGACCCCCTCCTGGAGCCCTTGATGGCCCTGGGGACCACCACCCCCAGGGCCGGCTCCTGCAGTGTCCCGGGGTGCCTACCCCCGGGACACTGCTGTTTGCAATGACAGGACGGGAGCCTCGCGGCTCCCGTCCTGTCATTGCAAACTGCTTTGGATATTGGAAGAGAGAGCAGGAAACCTGCTCTCTCTTCCAATATCCAAAGCCGATTGCTTTCCACATGGGGAGCAGCATGTTAGCTGCTCCCCATGTGTAAAGCAATGCCGGCTCCGGTAGGACACGGGGAGCCGGCGGGACTGTAGGGGGATTGGGGACCCCCACAGTCCCCAACGAGAGGCCAGCCCCGGGGATGGGGTCCCCGGGGCAAGTAGTGGCTCGGGAGGGGGCCACGCGGCCCCCTCCCCAAAAAAAAAATAAAAAAAAAAAAAACGATCGGGCCCGCAGGCCCCGCCCCCTTCCTTCACCACTCTGCAAACGCGCCCCTGGCGCGTTTGCAGAGGAGAACAATTCCCCTTGAATACTGGGGGTCCCTGAGGGCCAACTAGCCCACCAGGAACCTCCAGTATGCGCCAGGGGCTGCCTTGCAGAGAGGTGTACAGAGGCCACGCCCCTTTTACACCTCTCTGCAACGCAGCTCTATGGCGCTTTGGAGGTATATGGTGGGCTAGTTGCACCCCAGGGACCCTCAGGATTCAAGGGAGTTAATCCCCCGACTTAAAACGCGCCACGGGGCGGGTTTGCACAGTGGTGAAGGGAGGGGCGGGGCTTCAGGTGACATGTGTGCAAACAGGCCCCGTGGCGCGTTTTAAGATGGGGAATTAAATCCTCTTCAATCCTGAGGGTCCCTGGGGGCCAACTAGCCCAACAGGTACGTCCAGAAAGCGCCACAGAGCTGCGTTGCAGAGAGGTGTAAAAGGGGTGTGGCCTCTGTACATGTCTCTGCAACGCAGCCCCTGGCGCATACTGGAGGTTCCTGGTGGGCTAGTTGGCCCGTAGGGACCCTCATGATTCAAGGGGACTTAATCCCCCAACTTAAAACGCACCACGGGGCGCGTTTGCACAGATGTCACCTCAGGCCCCGCCCCTCCCTTCACCATTGTGCAAATATTCCTCTAAAATCAGCCGAAATCCGAATTCCGATTTACTCACCTGTTATCAGGAGAGACTTCAGTGCTGCATCTTTCAGCCCAGTACTGATCCTCAAAAGTAATTTTAACCGTACTTACCGGTAACTTGAATTTCCTTCATAGGCTAACATTGACTGGTTTCACTTGGAAATTCTTCTAAGTGTGGAGTTTTGGAACTTTAAAATATTCCTCTAAAATCAGCCGAAATACGAATTCCGATTTACTCACCTGTTATCAGGAGAGACCTCAGTGCTGCATCTTTCAGCCCAGTACTGGTCCTGAAAAGTAATTTTAACCGTACTTACCGGTAACTTGAATTTCCTTCATAAGCTAACATTGACTGGTTTCACTTGGAAATTCTTCTAAGTGTGGAGTTTTGGAACTTTAAAATATTCCTCTAAAATCAGCCGAAATACGAATTCCGATTTACTCACCTGCTATCAGGAGAGACCTCAGTGCTGCATCTTTCAGCCCAGTACTGGTCCTGAAAAGTAATTTTAACCGTACTTACCGGTAACTTGAATTTCCTTCATAGGCTAACATTGACTGGTTTCACTTGGAAATTCTTCTAAGTGTGGAGTTTTGGAACTTTAAAATATTCCTCTAAAATCAGCCGAAATACGAATTCCGATTTACTCACCTGTTATCAGGAGAGACCTCAGTGCTGCATCTTTCAGCCCAGTACTGATCCTCAAAAGTAATTTTAACCGTACTTACCAGTAACTTGAATTTCCTTCCATAGGATATCATTGACTGCTTTTTGCTGAAAAAGTTTCTAAGTGTTGATTTTTGAAACATACAAATATTCCTCTAAAATCAGCCGAAATCCGAATTCAGATTTACTCACCTGTTATCAGGAGAGACCTCAGTGCTGCATCTTTCAGCCCAGTACTGGTCCTGAAAAGTAATTTTAACCGTACTTACCAGTAACTTGAATTTCCTTACATAGGCTAACATTGACTGGTTTCACTTGGAAATTCTTCTAAGTGTGGAGTTTTGGAACTTTAAAATATTCCTCTAAAATCAGCCGAAATACGAATTCCGATTTACTCACCTGTTATCAGGAGAGACCTCAGTGCTGCATCTTTCAGCCCAGTACTGATCCTCAAAAGTAATTTTAACCGTACTTACCGGTAACTTGAATTTCCTTCATAGGCTAACATTGACTGGTTTCACTTGGAAATTCTTCTAAGTGTGGAGTTTTGGAACTTTAAAATATTCCTCTAAAATCAGCCGAAATACGAATTCCGATTTACTCACCTGCTATCAGGAGAGACCTCAGTGCTGCATCTTTCAGCCCAGTACTGGTCCTGAAAAGTAATTTTAACCGTACTTACCGGTAACTTGAATTTCCTTCATAGGCTAACATTGACTGGTTTCACTTGGAAATTCTTCTAAGTGTGGAGTTTTGGAACTTTAAAATATTCCTCTAAAATCAGCCGAAATACGAATTCCGATTTACTCACCTGTTATCAGGAGAGACCTCAGTGCTGCATCTTTCAGCCCAGTACTGATCCTCAAAAGTAATTTTAACCGTACTTACCGGTAACTTGAATTTCCTTCATAGGCTAACATTGACTGGTTTCACTTGGAAATTCTTCTAAGTGTGGAGTTTTGGAACTTTAAAATATTCTTCTAAAATCAGCCGAAATACGAATTCCGATTTACTCACCTGTTATCAGGAGAGACCTCAGTGCTGCATCTTTCAGCCCAGTACTGATCCTCAAAAGTAATTTTAACCGTACTTACCGGTAACTTGAATTTCCTTCATAGGCTAACATTGACTGGTTTCACTTGGAAATTCTTCTAAGTGTGGAGTTTTGGAACTTTAAAATATTCCTCTAAAATCAGCCGAAATACGAATTCCGATTTACTCACCTGTTATCAGGAGAGACCTCAGTGCTGCATCTTTCAGCCCAGTACTGATCCTCAAAAGTAATTTTAACCGTACTTACCAGTAACTTGAATTTCCTTCTATAGGATATCATTGCCTGCTTTTTGCTGAAAAAGTTTCTAAGTGTTGATTTTTGAAACATACAAATATTCCTCTAAAATCAGCCGAAATCCGAATTCTGATTTACTCACCTGTTATCAGGAGAGACCTCAGTGCTGCATCTTTCAGCCCAGTACTGGTCCTGAAAAGTAATTTTAACCGTACTTACCAGTAACTTGAATTTCCTTCCATAGGCTAACATTGACTGGTTTCACTTGGAAATTCTTCTAAGTGTGGAGTTTTGGAACTTTAAAATATTCATCTAAAATCAGCCGAAATACGAATTCCGATTTACTCATCTGTTATCAGGAGAGACCTCAGTGCTGCATCTTTCAGCCCAGTACTGATCCTCAAAAGTAATTTTAACCGTACTTACCAGTAACTTGAATTTCCTTCCATAGGATATCATTGCCTGCTTTTTGCTGGAAAAGTTTCTAAGTGTTGATTTTTGAAACATACAAATATTCCTCTAAAATCAGCCGAAATACGAATTCCGATTTACTCACCTGTTATAAGGAGAGACCTCAGTGCTGTATCTTTCAGCCCAGTACTGGTCCTGAAAAGTAATTTTAACCGTACTTACCAGTAACTTATATTTTCTTCCATAGGAATCCATTGTCTGGTTTTCAGCAGAAAAGTTTCAAAGTGTCGATTTTCACAAACTACAAATATTCCTTAAAAATCGCCTGTATGACTTAAACGCATTCTTTCAACTGTTTACAGGAGATGCACCAGTGCTGGATCCAGGATCCAACACTGAGTAAGAAAAAGTAACGATAACAGTTTTTACCTGCTAAGTGAATTTCCTTCCATAGGATAACATTGGTGATTCTATGAGAAAAAGTTTCTAAGTGTCAACTTTTAAAATACAACAATATTCCTTAAAAATCACGACTGTAACCAAAACGCTTTTACTCAACTGTTTACAGGAGATGTACCAGGACTGAATCTAGGATCCAGTCCTGTGGTTAGAAAAGTAATCCATAAAGTAACTAATTGCATTTAACTAGAAATTCACATTGAGCTGAATGTTGCATTGTGTTTGAAAATGTGTTGCCCATTGCAACAACTGTAACTACTTTACTTAAAAGTCTATTGCCTATGTGCAAAGTATTTAAACTAAAGTAATTCATTCTGAGAAAGTATTTTTTGTAATGTAATGTATAATGTAATTACAATGTAATTTAAAAAATAAAATATGTAAAAGAAATTGTTTCTAAAAATGTAGTAAATCAGTATGAAAAAAATTAATATAAAAATTAATACATTTAAAAATTGTCATTTAAAAAACCTTTGAAATTCACTGAAAAAACCGTAGGTTTCAGGCACGTTATAGTTACAAATTAGCATTTTAAAAACCTTTGAAATTCACTGAAAAAACCATAGGTTTCAGACACGTTATAGTTAGAAATTAGCATTTAAAAAACCTTTGAAATTCACTGAAAAAACCAGAGGTTTTAGGGACAGTTATAGTTAGTTGGACATTGCACTCGTACAAAACCCGTGAAATTCCCCCGTTATAGTTAGTTCAGCTAACTATAACTCGCGCCCGCAATGCACTGCTGATGACGTCACATATTACATCACTCATGACATGGTCAGTGACATCACTGATGACATCACTGATGACATCTCAAATGACATCACTGATGACATCATCCACGTGATAATCTGATGCAGCTCCTCACACCCTAATATAACCTTTGATACACCCAATCTAAATTACAGAGTGCCATTCGCAAAACCATAGACACTCCAACACCAATAACTACATACCCACTCACTGATTCTTAGGTCTACACACACACATCCACTCACTCACCCGTACAGTCACTCATACTTATGGTCACTCAGTACAGGACTATCATATGCACTCTTACTCCTATATAGACACTCAAACACCGCCACTCATCCATAGAGGTACTCACACACCTAGTCAGTCATGCAAATAATTAAACACACTGCCATTTACTCACCTATACAGTTATACACACACCAGCTCACTTAATCATACAAATACTAGCACATTGTTACGCTCTTATACAATCACTGATACAAGCACACACTCATCCATACAGCCACTATCACAATCACTCACTCTCGCTTATAGCTATTTATATACTCCAATACACATATATACTGCCTTTCACATATTTAGTTACTCACACATGTACCACTGGGACATACATTCACTCACTAACACACTCTTACACACACTTACCCACCCATACAGTCTATCACAGATGCACTCTTGAAACCATCCACCCAGTGAATCACCCACTCACACATCTATGCACAGTCGCACACACCCCATCCACACAAACACTCAGACACCCATACAGATACTCATAGAACCAATAAATAACCCATATAGACACTCATGTAGCTATTCGCAAATCCATGCATCCACTTACACACCAACAGACGGATACAGACATTCACACAGTTTAGTCACTAACCCATGCATTCAGTAAGATACGTTTAATCACTCACTTGTAGAGTCAGTCACGCACGTACTAAATCACCATTCAGACACTTATAACTCCCCACAGTCCCGCCGGCTCCCCGTGTCCTAAGGGAGCCGACATTGCTTTTCCACATGGGGAGCAGCTAACATGCTGCTCCCCATGTGGAAAAGCAATTGTCTTTGGATATTGGAAGCGAGAGCAGGTTTCCCTGCTCTCTCTTCCAATATCCAAAGAGCCGCGAGGCTCCCGTCCTGTCATTGCAAACAGCAGTGTCCCGGGGTAAGCACCCCGGGACACTGCAGGAGCCGGCCCTGGGGGGTGGCAGTCCCCAGGGCCACCACAGGCTCCAGGAGGGGGGCCGCGCGGCCCCCCTCCCCACATCAGCACAGCCCCGGGGAGGTGGTGGTCCCCGGGGCTTCGGGGTCCAAAACGGACCCCCATTTTAAATGTGTTAGTGCCCCGGGAGGTGGCAGTCCCCGGGGCATGTGGGGGGGCTTGAGCCCCCACACAGGAAATTTTTCTTTAAAAAAAGAAGCCCCGGGAGGTGGTGGTCCTCGGGGCTGCGGGAGGGCCGAGTGCCCTCCCGCACCATTTTAAAATGAAAGCCCCGGGGGTGGCGGTCCCCGGGGCTTGGGGGCCCTTTGAGGCCCCCATACATAAATTTAACCCCCACCATGCCCCCGGGACTTGGGCCACCCGGGGCAAAATACAATCGAAGCGCAAGAGACCGCCCTTCGATTTTTTTTCCGGCAGGATCCGCGCACCCTGAGCGCATCCTGCCGATTAAAAAAAAAAATGCTTTTTCTGCCCAGGGGTCCTTGTGGGACCCCCTGAGCAGACCTAGGGGTCAGGGTGTTTCTACCCTGCCCCCTTTGTGCGTTTTGCGCACTTTTTTACTGCTTTCTTGTTCCTCGGTTCTACCGAGGAACAAGATGGCTGCCAACACTTCCTGGTTTGGAGTGTTGACAGCCAATTAGCAGACAGCTCGTGATCGGGAGGGTGCGCGAATCCGACGCGGCCATAGATATATATGTACTTTTACTTTTAATTTTCTCAGCAACTACTGAACGGATTTACACCATTTAACAAAAGGGTTCTTTCTGAACCAAGAACTACCTCTTTGCCAAATTTGGTGTAATTCCGTTCAGCAGTTCGAGCTGTAGCCGTGTCTAAAGTTTCCTATGGGAAATTGATTTTTTGACTCTTATTTTTTAATTTCTCCGCAACTACTGAACGGATTTACACCATTTAACAAAAGGGTTC
Organism: Calotriton arnoldi; assembly: GCA_963921515.1. Classification (NCBI taxonomy): domain Eukaryota; kingdom Metazoa; phylum Chordata; class Amphibia; order Caudata; family Salamandridae; genus Calotriton; species Calotriton arnoldi. The sequence goes on along the minus strand of CAWUFW010021810.1, from coordinate 16,779 downwards.
TTTCTGAACCAAGAACTACCTCTTTGCCAAATTTGGTGTAATTCCGTTCAGCAGTTCGGGCTGTAGCCGTGTCTAAAGTTTCGTATGGGAAAATGAATGGGGAAAACACGTTTTGGGACCCCCTTTTTCTCGGCCCCCGCTTGACGAATCACCCTGAGACTTTCAGGGTAGGAGCGGACCGGAGCGGGCCATAAAGTTTGAAAATTTCGCGAAGATTCGTCAACCGACGCAAGAGTTATTTCAAATAGAATGTCGCAGATTTCCTATGGAAAATAGGTCCTAACTATAACTATCTACTGGCGACCGCCAGTAGATAATATATATAATATATATATACGTGTATGTATATATATATATACTTACACGTATATGTACAGGCTGCCGATGAAGTAAAAGTAGTTTATTGTGTGCTGAACTTTGCATTTCACTGATGTGTTTCAGCCTAATGGCCTTAATCCCAAATGACATTTAGTGGGTATATTGTGGATCTACAGCTACACCTAGGTGTAAATCTCCTCAAGGATGGAATGTGCCAATTCCAGGTGTAGATGAACACCTTCAGGTAGACTAAAGAATCTCCATGCCTTCAAATGAGGGAGTGGAGACTCCTACAACTCAATTTATGACCCAAAAATTATTATTATAAACTTTCTGCCTGTTGGTGGGGATCTCAATCACTGGGTGGAAGTCTCCCAATTGAAAGTGGTAGGGAATTTCAAGAAAATGTTTTTAAAGAAAAAAGAATATCATTTATTTTTTAATTAAGAATTTTAAGACACTTTTACCTAACTCCATTCACCTGAGACTCCCTCCAGCTAGGAGGGACAACTCAATTGCATTAAATCATTACTTGTTATTAAATTTAACTTAAGTTTTTTAAATTGTATCATGTCTGTTGAATGTGCCATGATGTGCAATGCAAGCTATGCATTAATTTATTTGTGAATTTTTTTAAGTTAACATTTAAAATATAATGTAATGAAATGTTATGATGTAAATTAAAAATAATATGTATTTTTTTAAATAATAATACACTTAAAAAAAATGTAAATAAAGATTTAACTAAATGTTATTTGATATAATTTATTTTATATGTCTGCTGTGTTATCGATATTGCCTCCATCTACTGATTTCTATTGAGTGTGTAGCAGAACCAATAGTTGGCTATGTGTGGTACTTTACTTATTCCAAGGCTGGACTGGAGTACATTTGAGACTGTTTTGTTAGTAGTCCTGCTGTGGTAGATTTAAATGTGTGTATGAATTTTAACTGTCTTACTGTGGGGGGTGTTTTGTATAAGAATGTCCCTCCCTAAAACCTCTCTTTCTATTTCTCTTATCCCCACACATTTTGTAGTAGCTATTCCCCATTTTCCAAACATCCCCCATGTCCCTCCCACATTTACTCCTAAATCCTACACCTTTTTGTGTGGAGATCTCCGTACATACAAGATAGGAGAAGCGGAGTTTGCGGTCTTTGGCCGGAGGTTTAAGTACTACTTTCCATACTACAAAATAGCATTGTAAACAGACCCCTGTTGTGTTCTTGCTTTCATGTGTTGCATGGCAACACAGGAGATTCTATGTTAGAATCTAGTGCACGAGTAGCGTCACTAGGAAGGGAAGAGAGCGGAGTTGCAGGACGTGACTACTGAGGCTCCAGACAATAAAGAAGTACACTACAGCCTGATGTTGCATTGTGTTGTGTACTTAACAATTGGCGACGATTTGTCTGGAGCAGGACCCACATGCAGCCTGGATATCGACACCTTAGTTTCTGCTACTTCTTAACTTTTGGGTCGTACTTCTATAAGGGCTCAACAGCTTTCTATGCATGGATGAATAGATTTAAGCTCGGCACTACCGTAATACTTATTGGGCACCTGATTACTTAAAGAAAGGCCAAGTCAACGTTACTCTCTGCTTTCTTCTGTCGCATTCCCACATAAACTGAATGAGGACAACGTAAACGTTTCAATATTTAAATTCGGCGCCTACGACGGACCTTAGCTGAGTGTCTAAGCGTATGGTCACAGCGTGTATTTTTTTGTTGTTGTTCCTTCCTTCAATTTCACGTTGGATTTACTTGTTGTGGCTTGCATCAGAAACATGTTTACCTTTGAAGCTCAACCGTCATTGGAGAGTCAACGTTTCTCCGCGGTGAAATCATTTGTCAGCGAACCTTCTTGGACCAAGACGCTGAGTTCCAGACAGAGCGGAGAGCTGGAACCATTGCTGTCACGATCTTCTCTGGAGTGGAGTTCCGTAAGCCTAGCGCGTCAACACGTAAGTGCGTGGGGTCAATTGGCGTGACCGACGTAACGCCTAGGTGACACCATTTTGTTTCATTATTATCGGAACTCCTCAGGATCATTACACCGCATTGCTCGTACTGCTCATCGGAACACGAGTAATTAATCGGAACCACTGTAAGTAACTTCACTGTACTGCTTATCGGAATACAAGCAGCAACGAGTTGCGTACTTGTTGATAAAGTCTACAACTTACGGATTTCACCGACGCTTAGTATTTTGGAGGTACTTTCCTTATTAATTAACACAGCGTGTTGTACATTGACCTTGATTTTATTTTTAGTACTATTACCACTCCTGCAATTTATAATAATATACACTGTTGCGCATATTAGTTTTGTGGGCAATTTGAAACAATGGCAACTCAAAATTTCTCCATCTCAACTCCTCATGCCTTCTGGTCGTCTGGAGTGGAACCTACACTCAAATGGAGTGAATGGAAGGATTACTTTTTTAACTATATTGCAGCAATTGATGAGTCAGAAAAGATGCCTGAGACTCAAAAGAAAAGAATTTTGCTACATTCTTTAGGCCCATATGGTTTAAAAATATATAACCAAATGTCTAAGGCACCTATTGTGGGGGATGCTAACGTTTTTCTTGCAGCTTTGAAAGATCTTGACGGTTACTTCGCCCCTAAAGTATGTATAGATATTATTAGATATAAATAATTCCAGCGTAAACAGTTGGAGGGAGAATCTGTCGACCAGTATGTATCTGAATTGAAGAAACTCGCCTTGGATTTTAAGTTTGGGAACCTGTTGGATGATTTTATCAGGGATCAGCTTGTTATGCATACAAATAATCAAGCTGGTCAGGAACGGTTGTGGGTGAACGGAGACTCTCCCTTGATTGTTATAATTAATATTGCACTTAAAGGTGAAATGTCTGGTAGGTGTGCAACAGAATTAACTGGAAAAAGCAAAAGTTTGGAAACTGTTGCTAAAGTTAACAGCAAAGTTATTGCTAAGCAGTATAAGTCTCAATCAAAAGCAGGTAACGCAGGTAAATACAGATGTTACAGGTGTGATAGTAAAGATCATTTAGCCCACAGCAACTCCTGTCCTGTCATTAGACAGAAGTGCAGCAATTGTGGTACAACCGGACATTATGCCAAAGTGTGCAGAAAGAAAAGAGTTGGTGTGAGGTGTGTGCTAGAAGAGGAAAGTTCTGATGATGATCAGAAGTTTGAGGATAATGATGTCAGTAATATTATGAACCTGTCCAATAAGTTGATCCTTAATGTGGATGACAACGTCATTTTGAATAAACCTGAATGCATGTTAAGTGTAGGTGGGGTGGAAATCAAAATGTTTCGCTGATTCCGGCTCACCATACACTATCATAAACGAGGAATTATGGAAAAATAAGTTTGTTGGTAAAGTGGGCGACAGTTTATATGATTCAGATATACATCCACAAGGGTACTCTGGAGAAACAATTGATATGTTGGGATACAGGTGGTTTACTTTCAAGTTTAAGGGAAGAAGCACACGTGCCAAATTGTATATTGCCAAGAAGGGTCCACCAGTATTGGGTTGGGTGGACCAAGGTAAATTGCACATTATCTTGGACCCAAACAGCGAGGAGCAAGTTAAAGTTGTGGATGATGGAACCCTTAGGCTAGCAGAGTGTTCAACTTATTCCCTGAAGTGTTCAGTAAAGTATTAGGGAATTTAAAAAAATTGAACATTGCATAGTCTTGAAGGAGAATGCTACTCCTAAGATCCATAAAGTTAGGAACATTCCCATCATGTTCAGGGAGGAAGTGTCTAATGAACTTAACAAATTAGTTGCTGCTGGTCATAGAGCCTATTGACGGTTCAGAGTGGATTTCTCCATTAGTGGTGGCACGACGCAGTAACTGAAAAATTTGTTTGTGTGTTGATCTACGCCATTTGAATAACAACATCGTAATTGATCGTTTTCCACTCCCAAAAATAAATGAGATGGTTAGTAGTTTAAAGGGTGTCAAACTTTTCTCCACAATCGATTTATCAGCGGCCTATCACCAGATTTCTCTGTCATCCGATTCAAAGAAATTAACTGCTTTTATTACGCCCATTGGATGCTTCCAGTTTAAGAGAATGCTGTTTGGGTTGGCATTACCCGCCGCGGTATTCCAAAGACTGATGTTCAATCTTTTCAGTAAAATTGAGGGCAATAGATTTTTCCAGGATGACATCCTTATTTTTGGAGAGAATAAGGAAGCTCACGACTCTAGACTTAAGAACGTTATGAGCATCTTGAGGGAAAATGGCCTTACCGTTGAGTTGTCTAAATGTAAGTTCGCCGAAGAGAAAGTATCATACTTGGCATGAAATTAGTCCTGAGGGAGTAAAACCCAAAACTTCCTTGGTGAATGCCATCAAAGAAGCTCCAGCCCCTAATTGCAAGGATGTGTTGAGGTCCTTCTTAGGATTAGTTGAATATTGTTCAAAATGTATTCATCATTTTGCATCTAGAAGTTTTAATATGAGGCAATTGTTAAAAAATAGAGCTAAGTTTGAATGGTCGAGTGCATGTCAAGAAGAATTCCATTTACTCACCACAACCATTGACAAAGTTCAGGCTTTGGAAGGGTTTGATCCAAATTTGGATAGCTGCATTACCACTGATGCAAGTGGAAAGGGCCAAGGAGCTGTACTTTCGCAGAAGGATGGGAATGGTAAAGAGTTAATAGTCTCTTTTGCCTCCAGAGCATTAATACCAACCGAAGAAAAGTATCCTGCAATAGAAAGAGAGACGCTGGCTTGTGCTTGGGCACTGAATCATTTCAGAGCTTTTGTGTGGGGTAAACCTGTTACAATTTTTTGCGACCACAAACCCTTAGTTAAATTGTTGACAACCGAGGGCACTCTGGGAGCTTCTGCAAGAATTGCCAGACTGTCTATGCGCATGCAAGATTTTATCCACAAGGTTGTATACTTAGCTGGCAAGGATAATGTACTTGCAGATTGCTTATCTGGGTTACCACTCAAACTAGAAGAATGTGATGAGGATGCATGTAACAGTTTTCAAGTGGCATTTGTACATGGCACTGGTGATAGTGCAGTGAGCAAGGAGGAGTGGTTGTTAGAGTGCGGGAAGGATGAAGTACAAATTATTGAATGTATCCAGAACAATTGGGCTAATAAATCTAAGTGTGACGGGAAGCTTAGACCTTTCTGGGAGGTTAGGTCGCAATTGAGTGTTGAAAATAATACAATTTTAAGAGGCGAAAAAATTGTACCACCATCTGGATTACACAAAATGATTATTCAGTTGTGTCATGATGGTCATTTTGAAATTGTAAGTACTAAGAATGTGGTAAGTGATTTGTTCTGGTGGCCAGGGGTGGATGCTGATGTGGAAAGGTATGTGAGGAACTGGAGGAATTGTAGTACAGCTGACAAAACTTGCAAACCTTACGCCCCCCAATGTTGGAATTGTGTCCTCCTGAGTGTCCTTGGGATTCTCTGGCCATTGATTTGTTTGGACCTGTTGGTACCAATTAAAAGTATGTCACTTTCTTATTGGATCTTTTCTCTAGGTGGCCTGTGGTGGAAGTTGTGGATGCTATCAATATGTCTACTGTTCTAGAGTTTTTGGATAAGACCTTTGTGTCTGAAGGGTTACCCAGGACCATTCTAAGTGATAATGGTGTACAGTTTCTATCTGTTGCAGCTAAGGAGTATTTTAAGAAAGTAGGCATTATTCATAAAACCACAGCACTGTATAATCCAAGTGGGAATGGTGCTGTGGAGAGGTTCAATTGAGTAATAAAAGGGGTCTTACAATTGGCGTGTAACAGCAAACTCGATTGGGTGACTCAATTACATAAGGCAGTTTGGGCGTACAGGGTTACTAAAAGTGATTGCACTGGACTTTCTCCATTTGTGATGATGAGAGGGCGCAAGCCCAGGTCTAAGTACAACCCTGTGTGGATGCGCAATTCGAACATCTGTCACTGGTCCTTAGCGTCTGTTCGAAGCAGACTAATGGAGCGTCAGGCCAAAGTAAAAAAAATACTGTGATAGTAAACAAGGAGCGAAACCTGCAACACTTTTTTATTGGGGTTTGGGTTCGCATAAGGAAGCCTGGCAAAGTCAGGAAAGGTGAGAGCCAGTTTTTTGAGCCGGAAGAAGTTGTGAAAGTTCTGAAGAATGCTGACAGAGTCAGGAGTGGCAAAGTGTGGAATATGCATCGGATTGCTTTATCCTCTAAGTTTCCTGGGAAAGAAGGTTCCATGTCTAATTTGGTTTGTGACTTTCATTGGCTGGATGTTGATTCTGCCAGTGAAGAAGAAGATAAGGAAGGTAACGGTGTTGCAAATAGAAGCGGGGAACGTGTGTACTCACAGCCCAGTAACGTAAGTGTGGAAAATGATGAGAGACGTTCCGCGGAACAGAATGTTGTTTCTGAACGTAGTGAGAACACACAGCCCAGTAATGTATGTGTGGAAAATTATGAGAGTCGTTCCATGGAACAGAATGTTGTTTCTGAAGAGGATAAGGAGGATAATGGAAATGCAATGGGAAGAACCAGGAAACCTCCTAAATGGTTGGAAGATTATGTATGTGATGGTGTGAGCACTTGGGTATATAAATAACCCCTGTGTGACCTTATCATTCCTTTTGTTTTCCTTATGCTCTACATTCATGTTTAATTGTTCTCTGTTTTGTTTTATTAGGATAGTTTTTATTCTGTATTAGTTTAGTGCTTGTTTTATAAGAACGGGGATGTGTTGTGTTCTTGCTTTCATGTTTTGCATGGCAACACAGGAGATTCTATGTTAGAACCTAGTGCACGAGTAGCGTCACTAGGAAGGGAAGAGAGCAGAGTTGCAGGACGTGACTACTGAGGCACCAGACAATAAAGAAGTACACTACAACCTGATGTTGCATTGTGTTGTGTACTTAACAACCCCATGGAGTAGAACAAGCACTTTTTCAGACCTTTCCTTGGAATACCTGTCTTCTCCCTCCAATGCCCACAGATGTCATTTGAGAAGTGGACGAACACCTCACCCATTAATTCCAGTGTTTAAATTCTTGCCAACTGTCAAGGACAGTAATTAAAATATATGGGCCTGATTCAAGAAGGAAGGTGTAAAATTATGGGGCACCTGAACATACGTTTGTACTTTTTCCCTTTCATGAAACAGGTGTAATAGATTGCCTGGAAAGTCAAGTCAGACACAGGTTTCCAGCATACTATTGTGTAGTGGTTAATGCCGGTGACGTCCTCGTCATCCGTGGAATGTTTACTGCCTTGTGTCCTGTGTGTGAATTCTAAGTGGAATGTACCTTTGTGGGGTTTGCGAGCCAGTTGGTCTGCTGCCTCCTCCGTGCTGACTGCTGTGCTGTCCCTGCCAAGAAATAAATACTTTTCTTACCTTATACAAATTGTAGTGACCTTATTTACTGCATATTGCACCTGTCAGCTGGCTTTTTATAGGCTGCCTATTCCTGTGCAGTTCTTTATCGTAGGAAAGACACTGATCTATGAAAGTATTTATTTCTTTTCTTTGTTTTCCTCTACATCGAAAACCCACTTCTCTACACCACCACCAAGTTTGAGGGATGATACGTTTCCGTTCACACTCTGGAAGCCTTTGGCTTGGGTAACTTTCTGACCATTTCCAGGGTGGGAAGGGTGCAGATTTCAGTTCTTTGGGGCTCATTATGATGGCGGGCGGACATCAGTCCGCCCGCCATCATAACGGCGATGGGACCGACCACCAGACGTGCGGCGGTCCCACCGGCCCAATTAGGATGCACCCGCCATACTGGCGGGCGCATCCTGTCCTTTTACCATTGCGGGCGGTGCTGCTGGCTGCAGCACCGTCCGCAATGGTAAAAGGGCATGCACAGCATTTCCACGCACCACGTGGCAGGCACCACGCGGTGTCTGCCACTTGGTGCAGGGAACTGAAGGGGGGTACCATGGGTACCCCCCAAGTGCACCCCCCTCCCCTCCCCAGGGGGCCCGCAACAGGCCCCCGATACCAATCCCCGCCAGCCTTTCCATGGCGGCATCGCCGCCATGGAAAAGCCTTGCAACCAACCACATCCTAATATGGCTGGCGGTGCCTGCTAGGCACTGCCACCATATTAGTGGCCCAGCACCGCCCGGCCGGTAATCGCAACGATTGCCGCCGGCAGAAAAGCGGCGGACGGACTTTGCGTCCGCCGCGATACCCACCGCCTTCATAATATGGCGGGGGGTATTTCACGTTACTATGGCGTAACGGTCGCCACCGTCGGCCCGGCGGTGGCGATCATTACGCCATCGTAATGAGCCCCTTAATTCCTACACATGTGTACATGTTCGTGGGCATTCACAAACTTACAAGGTAAACCACCCCTTACTCTTTCCTACAGTTCTTTCCATGGCTTTTCCTACAGCGAATCTTTCCTCAAACATGGCGGAGAAATCCGTCAAAGTAAAACCATCTTCACCTCTCAGAAATCCTTTTGTGAATTTCTGCGAGTCCTAAATGAAGTCATGTTTGGTCATCAATTTGCGTTTTATAGACGTAAACGCCTTTGTGAATTCTGCCATATTGGCCTCACTACTACATGATGCTCATAAAGATTTGATACATGCACTTGCACATTTTAAGGAAGAGGCAATACCCCTTTTGCAGTCCATCCTGTAACCACGTCATGGTTTTGAGATTTTACAATGAATATCAACGTGCATAGACAAACAAAATCCATTTGGCTCTGTGTCCCTCTCCCTGTTTTCTGTACTTTCCTTCATTACCATCTCTAAAAATGACTTTATTATTATTGATATATCTTCCATTAGCAGTAGCAATTTAGCAATAGAGTCATTTTAAACATTCAAACTACTCAGAAGTATGCAATCTTATTTCCATACAACAAAACATCAAAACCCTTTTAGTGTACTGCACGGTGACATTTCACAATTTAATTGAAGAAGCAACCTTCAACTGCCAGGATGCTAGTACTATATTTTAAAAAGCATGTCGGTATTACACCTCTAAAATCACTTTAGCTGATGCCTTAGAAGCCTTCGGGATTATTCAACCCTTGAAGAAAGGTACTTATCTTGCTTAGTACAGCCTGTCCAGTTGTTATCCATGCTTTTTTTGGTATTAGACCTTTTCTCTCTGACTGTTTTTCTCTCTGAGCTGCAAGTGTAACAAACCCTGACTCTAGTCAGCTCTGGTTTGCATACTAATGTTGTTATTGCCGAAAATGCCCATGGCCGGATCAATAAAGGATAAGGATTGATAATTAACTGGGCTATGTGAGATAAATCATGCCAGTTTGTAAAAACAAGTGATGTAGCAAAGCCCTGCAGCACCGAATGTGAACAGTACATTCTGTTCCCTGTGAGCTCGGCATGAGATGATGGTTATGACACCAGTGGCGGCTCCTCCATTATGGCGGAGGAGGGTTGCCCCGCCAGCCTCAAAACTTGAACAAGAAAACAATAATAAAACAGGTTTATTATTGTTTTATTTTCAAAGTTCTGAGGAATGGGCGAGTCTTAGGGGAGGGGCCATCATGAGGTGACTGTGGCAGAGGGAGGGGTTGCACTGTTGTCAGTGCGCATGTCAGTTTGGCCGTCCGTCTGAGGCCGGCCAAATCGACATGCGCACTGAGGTGTCTCTAGCCCAGCTGCGTTGCTGGGTTGGAGACAGCAAAGAGCAGGCTCTCAGTCTCTCTGGGAGCACAAATTCCCAGCACTTAGGCCAATCTTAGTGCTGCTTTCAAACATGAGCGCAGCATCAGGATTGGCCGCAGGGGAGGCTGGGAGTCTGTGCTGGAGTGAGGTCTTGCAAAAGAGCATCAGGCGACATGCAGAAGGTAAGTTATTTTTATTATTGTTCTATGTTCATTTGCTGTCAGTTTCCCCTCCCTCCCCCCACCTCCCCATCGTCCGTCCCCTCAACCCCCCGCCCCACCACTACACCCGCAAACCAGCAACTACTGTATGACACACCATATTTTTTTACAGGTAAAGGATCACGTCATGATCAACTGCAGAGAAATAATAACATAATTAGAATGTCTTACTACTAGATTTTCAAACAAACGTCAAAAATCAATTTGCATCACAGTTTAAGCACTGTGCAAACCTACACCTTTGCGCGGGGAGATTGGGAAGCAAATTCCATGGAAATAGGGTTTCTCCTTGAAATTAAGACAGATGCATTACTACACAACAAACCTTGGGATTAATGATGTAAATTTAGAATGGCACATTATTTTCACAGTTCCTCAGTTGGAAATCTATGTCCCGCAAGATTAAGATTCAGAATCGGCCAACAACAACACCATACATGCATGACCAGTGACAAATGCCCAAAAAGCAATGGAGGAATTATAGTAGCCATTAAATATACATAGTAGTGGAAATGCCATTCCATGATTCCGAATTTTACTGGATGCACATATGCACCCGATAAAACCAAATACATTTGCACTAATGCACCCAATAATTTTGAGTCCCACATGCTTTTCTTGATCAGTAACTCCGGGCCAGTCTCTCTCCCTACTGTTACTTTCCATCTTAGAATGCAGGCTTAAAGATCAAAAATCCTTTTATGATCATCCAAAGAACATGAATAGTATTGAGTTACAACCAGGTTTCTTTTCCTCCGAATATGTTTTTCAATAGTTGAAAAACTCAAGATCTCGGAACTAAAATGGATCCCAGGTTGTATAAAAAGAGGAGAATTTTGACAGAAGAAGACAGGTGTATCATAGTGTCTTATGTGGTTGTGCACCATAAGGAGCTCAGTAGTGTTGAACCCAATGATCACAGTGCAACTGCCAATTCGGCGAATGAATTACATGTTAGTGCCTCCTGGGTGAAACTGTCTGCGTAAGGAGAGGTGATTCAGAAGTGGCAGGAACAGAAGCATGCCAAGGAGAAGGACGACTCCTGTATGCTGCAGATGCATTGGTTGGATCTCACCTAGGTACAAGTTTCAGCTTGTGCCATCAGGCCAGCTGTTTGCTAATCACCCAGCCTTCTGCAGAAACTCTATGAATTGACCTCTAAATAGGCCACAAACATATGACAGCACTCACTAAATGGTATACAGTACCATAGTACCATGTCTCCCTGTTTCTGTGATGCCTTGTTTTCCTATATCCAAGTTTCCCTATAGGGTGCCCAAGACCCTTCTTTCACTCCCACCCTTCTTGATAGTCCAACATTGTGGAAGGTAGCCATCTAAAACAAGATCCCCAACACAGATCATATCTTCTAACCACTGCTGATTTATGAACATAACATTTCATCCACTTGAATGCATCCTACCACTCTCTGGCTTCACTCATTTAATAGTACCTGCTTCGCCTATCGCTACTGAAGGACCTGAGTCTTCTCGTTCTAGGTCTGCTCTAGAACCTCGAGTCGATGGTACTTTTTCTCAGCATGAAAGCGTGTGGGGAGAGAAATTGTTAGCGAGTCAATCATTTCAATTTCAATTCGCCAGGACTCTTAAGAATCACAGACTACTGAATGGGGTTGGTTGGTTTATTACAAAGCCAAAAATAACTTAAAGTACAAGCACCTCAGGATGAGGGTGTAGAAATACATTAGGACTAATACAAAGCAGAATCTACGAATCAAATTAAGGCGGTGCAACATTCACAAGAGAATTAGTTCAAGAATCAGGATACAAAAGATTCGGGAACAAATGACCAGGTTCACCTGCATCGAAGGTTCATGGAAATAAAGCATTAATCTGTCCCTACACTAGCACTAACATGACATCCCTAGTTAAGCATTTTGCGGGGCAGGATCAGGTAAGGTAGCTCATTTTAAGATGCTCTCTCTCTCGGCAGAGAAGAAGTGCCAGGGCTCTTTCCCTAGCTGCCATACGCCAACAGCGTAGGTGGCTTCCCAGGATCCTTTACGGGTCCCGCCATCCAGTCAGACCACATCCTCATAGGTACTTTTTCACTGGACAGCGATGCTCCAGAGCGGTGATGAGATGATCTTGATTCCCAGGCTCTCTTTGGTGAGAAAGTACAACAGTTCTCCATATCAGTATTAACGCTCAATGTATCCCCTTCTCTCCTTGCCTAACTCCTAAAACAAAGACATCATTCTAGCTAACAAGGATGCTTTTTCCACCTGCAACATAAACGTGAGAAAGAACAGAATCCAACATGCTCATAAAATTCAACTATTAATTCTAATGCAAGAGCCTCCAGGCAAAATGCACTTCAGGCCTACATAATCCAGCTAACATAAGAGAAATTAAACATAAGCTTTACGAATTTATATAGAAATTGAATCATGTACAGTTAATAATTTCACCTACATATAAAATGACATGATTAATAAGCACATTCAATAATGGAATAATTGTCTATGGCACAACACTTGTGTTTCAGTTAATATTCTCTGCTACTTACATGCATTTTACACGTTATTTCTTCACGTATTCTACATTTTGGCCTAAACACACCACATTCATGTTATCATGTTACAAGATCTTAACACAACAAAGGTTTAAATGCGGATGCAGTGTACATGTGTGATCATAATGCACCCCTACAGTGAAAAATGGATTTTGCGCTACATCAGTCCCCCCTCTGATGACCTGTGTCATCACACCCATCACAATTCCCTGTAAACTAGACCGATCTAAACAGATGTCGTAGCTAGTCTCCCTGTCTCAACTCCTCCAAGCGCTGAAGATTCTAATAGTGGCTGTCCTGCAGTCTCTCCATTCCTCTTTCTCTCTCTAATGGAATTCCCCAATTGTATAGACTTATGCCACTTGTAGACCCTCCCTAAGCCCAATAAAACAATGACATACCACAACAATCACTATTGGTTTCAAGATGTATCCAAGAATTCCTCTTCCAAGATTCACAAACCAACATCCAACCTTTCCAATACCTTTCCCAACCTTGTCCCAAATTCCCTCAATTGCCAGATCATGTATTTCATGATGTATATCAAAGATGTTACTTATATACTTCTTCAGGTCCTTACTGTTGCCTGGTATGTAAGTGCAACACTGTTGGACCTTCAACGTTTTACAGACTCCACCCTCCTTTGCTAGTAACACATCTAAAGCAAGATGGTTTTGCATTACCATAGCTCTTATCGAAACCATCTCTCCATCTACGAGCAACAAGACTGAGCTGTAATAACTGACAACTTATCCACTATAGTTGACAACCTCCTAATCTTGACATCATTCAAAACTACTCCCAAAATAGGTATCATTGCTCTGAATATGTCTCCCACAATTTCCCCTGCACTCGTTCCACGTTTCTCTCTATGTGATGACTTTCCTTCCAAACTCTTCAAATCCTCTACTTGGTTGATCTTTGGAAATACAACAGCCACATAACAGGTACCATACCATTTGTTCGGAAGCCCAACATATGCGTTTCTCCCACACAGAAAGTACACACTTGGCACCACTTGAACAGCCTCTTGCAAGAATTTCTTCCAAGAAGCATCAATCAGAAATGTGTGTTCAAACGCACTCTGTCCTACAAAAATGGTGTCATAACGTGTCTGTGCTTGTCTAATGCAAAGCTTGCCTCATTGTTCCCAATCTAGAGCTCTTGGACCATAACTTCCCTTAGCCTTGTGAGATAATTCCTCTTTGGCCCATTGAAAGACTTCCTCCCTACTATCTAATTTAACTGTTAGTCCCCAATGTCTATCTTGAGCCACAAACTTCTTCTCTATATCTGTTAATGTACAGGTTAAGTTGTGTCTATGCGCATAAGCTGCATCTAATGTAACTGTAGGTACAAAATACTTTCCCATTCTCTCTTCTTGCTTATAGTAATCATATTTATTAATATGTTTGTAAACTGGAACTTCTGAAAGCACTAAATCATAATTCGAGAAATAGTACTCGTAATGACCCTTTCCATAAAACATGCTAAGAAGCACACTACAACTAATACTATACGTCAAAGGCAGGTGATGGTACCTTATGCCCGCTTCAACTGAGGCAGGCAATTGTAAGCACACATAGCAGTCTCTCACATCCATAGTATCCACCTACTCATACAGCAATTTCGCATAAGCATTCAATGTGTAATCAGCTTTAGACAAATCTACATGTAGCAAGTGACTCGTTTGCTCTATGAAGCCTCTATCAGATCCTAGTGTACCCTCTTTGTGCTAGAAGCAGTGGTTGTATGTTGGAACAATGAGTTCCACAACCACGACTTCCCTAACAACGAGGTCGCAACCACGACCTTGTCTAAACCACGATTTTTTTTAGCACGCTTTCCTTTACCACGATTTTTCGTGTTAAAGGAATGCGTGTTAAAAAAAATGCTTTTCTACTACTACTCCAATCCCCCGCAAATCCTCCTGCCCCATAAAAACGAATTCGCCCCACACCCTATTAACAAACACTTTCACCCATTCCCCCTAAAAACGAATCCCAAACCCCTACCCCCTAAAAACGAACTCAACCCCCTTATAACTAATTCCCCCCTTAAAAATAATCACGATCACCCCACCTCATAAAAACAAACTCAACCCCATAAATTCTAATTCCCCCCACACCATATAAACAAACATAGCCCCATAAAAACTAATCCCAAACCCCAGCCCTAAAAACAAACTCAATCCCCATAAAACTAATTCCCCCAACCCTAAAAATATTCACAATCACCTGCACCTCCTAATACCAAACTCAACCCCTTATAAACTAATTCCCCCACCTTAAAATTAATTTTGATCACCAACGCCCCCTAAAAACGAACTCAACTCCCTACAAACTAATCCCTCCCACACCTTCTAAACAAACACGATCACCCATACCCCCTAAAAACTAAACCCCAACCCCTAAAAACTGACCCCAAACCCTCCCACCCCCTGTAAATTAACCCCTCTTACCTGTTCCTCTGTGACGCTTCTCCGAACTCCGCCCTGCCCGATCACTAGATCGAATCAGCCTTAACCACGCACATGCGTGGTTAAGGCTGAGTCGTTGTTCGGGCAAGTTGTTGTTCCGCTTGAGTGACTCCGGAACTCGTTGTTCCAGAGTCGTTGTTCAGGATGTTTCCCAGAAGCAGTAGGTGTGGACGTCCCACTCCCTTAACCTCAGCTTCGTGTGAACTTAAAATGGCCATAATAATGACTATAGCTATCACTATAATTACTCCTATGATAAGTGTACCTATTATACATTTGCGCCTACAGTTCTGATTCCCAGACTCTATTTTCAAATTGGCTCGGATTGTAGCTGTAAGAGGATCAACACAATGTCTCTTTATCTTCCCTTTTATTCCTGTACAACAAAGTCTTTGATCAGTTTCTTGAAGTCTTGGAAAACTTTTTCGAAGTCTCTGGCACAATATTTACACAGCCTAAAAGACTTCCCTAGCCCTCTTTCTTCTTCTACGGAAAGTCCCTATTTTTATTCTACTTCCACTCAGGCCTAGGTTATCTTCTTTAAGCAAGAGTTTTTATTTACAGTTCAATGTTCAATTTACATCCCTTATGAGGTCAGACTTAATTTCGTTGATGACCCATTGTAACAGATCAATTTGGAATGCTGTAATCTCCTGGGGCGGTGGCTGGTTTCCAAACGTCAGGAATTCGAGGTCTTCTAAGACCAAACTCCGTAAGCTACTCAGCCTCAGTGGATATGGTACAGTCAATGACAAAACCCCATTAGCCTCTAATCCAGGAACTCTCAGTTCGATCTCAATTATCAGTACTGGAGGCCTGGACCTCACTCTTCCCGGCATTTGTAGGAAGATAAGTCAACTCAGGAGAGGCGTATCTCTGGCATGGCACTCTTGCCCTCCTCGATCTCCTCATGCTCCCCTGTGATTGTTCTGGCTCACTTTGATCGGATTCAGATGATTCAGTTATTGGAGCAAGATCCTTCTCAGATGCAAGTCTCAGGTTTTGCCTTCTCTGTCTCACAGGCCACAATTCGTTTGCGACCTCTCTCTCCTCCTCAGCAGCACATGACTACTTTCCACACCAGTTTATTCTGCTGAGTCAGACTCTATACCACTCGAAACGTTACCATCTCCATCAGAGTCTATGCCTGGGCCTTGTGTAGCTTGACCCCCCCCTCAGCTCGACTTGGTGGGTATCCAGCACCTTCAGGAATCCTCACAGATTGGCTTTTCCTCTCTGGTGATCTCCCGACCATGGCTGGAGTTACTACTGGGAGAGGAGCTGTTTCTTCCGAGGGTCCTGGGAATCTACGGGTGTGCGAGGCATGTATCCAGTTTGCAAGACCTCCACATTTCACAGCAGTGTTCATCACTAAGATCACCTGGTACGGACCACGCCACCGTGAGTCAAGATAGTTCTTCCTCACATGCTTTCGGACCAGGACCCAGTCTCCCAGACCTAGGTGGTGGCAGAGGTCTTTCGAGGTCAGTGCAGTTGCAGCTTTAACCTGGTGAGACACAGAATGAACCACATCAGCCAATCCTTTGCAGTAATCAAGGACCAAATCATCAGTGATGTTAATTAAAGCTGTA